>CATIWJ010251032.1:0-11668 GCA_949640765.1 Croton laevigatus | reverse complement strand
TTGTTTCATGTCCATGGAGAAAAGCTTTTAGATAAGCATCTTCTTAGTTTTACAAAGCCAGAAAAAGAAGAATCAAACCAAATTAGTAGTGATGTTATTGTTGATAGTAGGTTGGAGAATATAGCGACACTAGAAGAGATAAAGGAGCTGAATTTGACAACCCAAAAGCAGTTTAACATGGATGGTTATAGAAATTTTGTGGATCAATTCAACAACTTTGATTCCTATAAAGAAGATGGATTATTTGAATGGCTTATAATGTCTTTCACTAAAGAGAAAGCTCTAAGAATGTGGTATTCCAAAGAGAAATTCACACAAATTGATCCTATTCTCATGGCTGAAATATGTAAATTCTACTCGTCGGGAGTCGAGTATTTTTTTTCAACCCAGAGGGAATGATGCAGGAGCATGAACTGATCTTTTTAGGAGTTCTATTGTTTAGGAAGTCTTAGTTGTTTAGAGAGTTTTTACTATTTACTGTTTTTCTTATTTATTTAGGAGTGTTTATTAGTTTCCTTCTTTAATTAAGATTCCTATTTAGTATAGGATTTTGGTCATTATAAATAGGGCAGCTTTAAGATATTGTAATCAGTTTTTTATCGTTAATTTTATAAAAAGTCTATTCAGATTTTTCTGAATTCCAGAAGTTATCGAGTTATAACCCAACCTGTTCTTCTTCATCTTCCTATTCTAGCCTAAATTGTTGTGATTTCCCTAACCCTAAACCCTTCCCCTGCGTCAGTTTTTCTAGTCTATTATAGGCTTTGGTCTCCTTTTGCAAGTGCAATATACTTCAACCACTCAAATAATGATAAAATAGACGGTTTCCCCCCCGCTAAAACAGGTAAATATCTTAATCTATTTCATTGCTAAAACAGATAAATATCTTATCCAATTAGATAGACAATTCAATCACCAAATTCTTAAACGATAACAAATAAGGTGAACCGCCGAAAATAGGAAAATTCATTCCCTAATCAACAAGATAGGCGATTCTGCTGCCAATTCTTTAAATAAGGCAATATATGCCACCAAAAATAGGAAGATTCATTCCTCAATCAATAAAATAGGCGATTCTGCCACCAAATTTTCTTTAATCGATAACAAATAAGGAAGTCCTGTTATCAAAAATAAGAGGATTCACTCCTTAATCAGTACGATAGGCAGTTCCGCCGCCAAATTCTTTGATTTGGAATCTAAACAAACCAACCCCAAGGCCAAGCATGCGGAGACATAAACTACCAGTGCTCAAAATTGACGAAAACCTTTGACCAACCGATTGGAAATGCATAAATTATTGTTAGCTGATTGCAAAAAAAAGATTCCCTTCGATTATTAAAAAAAGAGGACTCCCATTCCCAATTCAAATCAGATAAATTGACAGTTCAGGCAATTGAAACAGAAAAAATTTTATTATGTTTCCCAATATGAACATGGAGAAAAAAAATAAAAAAGAAGTCCTTCAACACTTTTGCTCTAACAGACTTTTTTAAGGCAAATACATATTATTAACCCTCGATGCTATTTATTCCCATTTTCCCCACATGTTATTTTACAAATGAATAAGAAAACCTAAATACCAGATCCAGCAAGTCGTCGGCGGGAGGCATTTGAGACGGACACCTGACCAAGCCTGTCTGCCTCAACTGCTTCCATCCGTTCTTTGAGTGGCATATAGTGTCGAAGCCAAGCCCCAGTGTAGACCTGAATGACCATATACGTTAGCATTAGTATGCACTGACATTTTTTTTCACCATATATACAGTGGAGGGGAATGGGGTGCTGAACCCAACACCTCGCCGTCCCAATTGAGCCTGCCTATCGCTAGGCTAGGCCTCGACCCCCCGCATACGCACGCCATTCACAGCAAATTTCTTCCTAATTATATGACAGATGAAAGAAGCCTTAAAAACTTCCTAAGAATTAGTTGCCTCAGGTTTACAAAGTAACTTCTCTACTTACAGAGTTAGTGGACATGAAACACATAAAATGAACTCTGGAGATGCAGAATAGTGATGGATGCTTGAATATCACAAGCCAGAAAATAAAGTAACTGGCAGTTTAGCAGTCAGAACAGCTAATCTCAAGCATGGAGCATAATTTTTCAAAAGAAACAAACTGCTAATAATAATTCGACGTAAAGAATAGTGAGTAGTGTATCCTAGAACAAGTCTCTGGACCACTGTCCACCAGCATTTGCTATAATCTCTTAACAGTGACTTACCTAGCTCCGAATGCAGGTGCATGCATGGATTAAGTATTTAAACATTCCATCGAGCAATTAAGAAATTACTTCAGAACTTCAAAACATAGCAGGAGAGGCAGAGGGTAATGAAAATAGACGCCAAGAGGCAAATAAGAGAGTGAAAAAATTATTCTTTACTATTATTATCATGAATTGGTATGATGGCGTTAGAGTTATAGGTGTAAACCTTGGAAGAGATTAATAGTATCAGAACAGAACTAAACCCTTTGTTATTAAGCAAACAAAAGCATTGGGGGAAAAAAGAATGCAAACGGCACTACAGAACACTTCTTAAACATTTGAATCAAGTCAACAGCAAGTTAAGGTTTGTGAAGGCAAAAAGAGGGAGGAAGGGTTGAACAGGCCAGGTAATGCAAATCTTCAAGTGTGCGTAGGAAGCAGGCTATGCCAAGTTTATGATCAAAGAGAATCATGTGATGAAAAAACTCTGATCTGGAAAGCTTTCCATATAGTTTTATATTCTAAGGAAGTAATTTTTCAGAACCCAATTCAGTACTTAAAGAAAGAAAAAGCTAGAGAAGCTATATAATCATCTTAAAATTTGAGCTAAAAATTTGACTTCACAGAACCTCAGAGACGCTACCTCCTGTAAATGTATTTTCAAAGGCAACATTCATGATCTGGAATGTGCCCTCAAATCTAGTATCCAGTTAGATCACATGCATGTTCCAGGTCATTTAGGCAACCAACACAGTAAATGTTTCTTTAGTTAATCAATCTTCTTCCATCTATTCCTCTTGGTATTTTTTATTTTTCGGACTAGTAAGTATATCAATGCAAACCTACAAGATGGTGAGAAGCACATTCTTGTTTGGGGTAGGGGATGTTGGGGAAGGGGAATATAGGTCTGCTATATGGCATTGAACTGTTTCAGGTTCTAGAAAAAAAGTTCATGCCTGCAACAAATTGGTACTACATTCTTTGGTGAATCACAAAAATGATACAGAACATAATGATTGGCACCCAGGAAAATGAAAAATCAAGAGTAGAGATGTTACCTGTTGTGGTCTCATTATCTTAGTATCTGGATCATCCAGTGATTCCCGCCAATGTGCCAAATAACCAGCCATTCGAGGAATTGCAAATAAAACAGGGAAGAACTCCGTTGGAAATCCCATTGCTCTGTTAAGAAGACTTATTACTCACTAATTGTGCTACTCGGGCAAAAATAACAAGATATGCCATGCCCTTCCAGCTACATCAAAAACTGTAAAATTGATTTAATTGTATACATACCTATATATTAATCCAGAGTAGAAATCAACATTTGGATATAGCTTCCTCTTAACAAAATACTCATCAGATAGTGCAGCCTTTTCCAATGCAACTGCAACCTGAAAACACACAATTATTGCCTACCACTTCAGAAGTTGCATCCACAATCTTTTTGTGTACATGTATCATACTTGTTCTGATTAAAGTGATCAATAACATATTGCCAAAAGTCAAGCAAACAGGTAGATGATACACTTGCTTAATGATCTCATATGCCATGTTGCAATATAAGGTCCAGTAATCACACAACGTCCCACAAAAGTGAGACCACTGTTTACATATAAATTTGTAAACATAAATGCAACATCATGAAATAACAAACAAGAAGTCCACAGTAATTTGTATGAAGTGTTCATCGATTTGTTTCTCCAACATTAATGCTTTAAACAAACAATATAGTATTAAAAACTTGAGAACTTAGTTACTAGTGAATGTACAAAAATTTCTACCAAGACAAAAACTTATCTTGACAAATTTCCAACTAGTATAAGACATGCAAAACATGTGAAAATATTCACATGCCTGTCAATTGCTTTTAAATGGAATGCCAAACAGATACCTGGCATCGCAATTTTATAAAATAAATTGCATAGTTACTCTGTTGTTTTATTTGAATCTGGTGAACCGTATTTAGTTTATAATAACAGCAGATAGAGTAATTACTATGATTCAAATTATGTGATAATTTAATGTTGGAAATAATATACATTGGATAATAACAGCAGATAGAGTAATTACTACGATTCAAATTATGTTATAATTTAATGTTGGAAATAATATACATTGGATCTTACTAGGACTCTTCTAGCTTAAAGTGCTCTAATTCAACAATAACTATTAATATGGAAATGTGTTACAGATGCATTTGTTGGTAAACATGTTGGCAGCCACAGGGATTAATTATTATATTGGCTAAAATAAAACTTTCCTGCATAAATTAGATTTTAGTAAGCTTAAAGAGAAGTTATGTAAATAGATTAGGATTTTTTGCTACTTGCCTCTATAAGAATAATTCTACTCTATAGGTGTGATTCTGAATATTTATTTCTATTCCTTATTTTTTAAAGCTTCTATTTAAACATAGGTGATATCTACCAATAAATACAATCTGAATTATTTCATAAAACCATATTCATAATTCTCTCTCAAATGAATTCCAAGGTCTGCAACACCCTTAAATGAGTTCCAAAAAACTCACATATGGGCAAGTTAAGGAGGACCAAGACCATCTTCAAGCAACTGATTTCTCTGTTGATTGTCCAAGACACAATCCCAGACAATACTTCATAACAAATGCAACTCAATTTAGTGCTAATTATAATAGCTTCATACTATTTTCATCTGTCATGTTCCCACTATAGCCATTAAATATTAAAAAAAAAAATGTCCTACTTTAACTGTCATACTATTGATCTCCACATCATAGTTAGATTATGAATTGATAGTTCTGAAACTCTATGCCAGCCTGTATATTGCGATACACCAGCTTAGAAATCCTATTGAAATGTCTCAATTTTCAAAGCCGTTAAATTATTTGGCTTCTCATACCAAACGCCTATGTAGCTAATGCATGATTGATAACTATTCACAAACTTTAACTAAAGAGAACAAGTAGAGTTATCAACAAAGAGTGTCAAAGAAATGATGACTACAGAAACATGACAGAAAATAGGACTTACCTCAATAAGGGGATCTCGACCGACGATGGAGAACACTTCATCCGCTAGTTTCCGAATAACTTTAGCTCTCGGATCATAGTTCTTGTACACTCGATGGCCAAAACCTGACATCTTCCGTTTCCTTCAGGAAATAGAGAAGTGTAAGAAAATCAAAACTTTGAACGAAGGAAAGCGCTTTCCTGCACAGGAATTCATCATGCCATCATCATGCAACAGAAATCGAAAACAACATTACCTGTTTTTCACGCCCTCGATGAAATCTGGAATGTTTTCAACAGTTCCAATCTCACTAAGCATCTTAAGCACGGCCTACGAAACAACAGAGTAACAGAAACAGACTTGGTGGCCAGTTGCCAAACCAAATAACAAAAAGAAGTAACTTCATGGTGGCACAAAAATGTTCTCTGATAAACAGATCTAAATGAAATGGATGAGAGTGAGAGAGCCTTAAACTACTTTTATTAATGCATTCATGCCACAATTCTACCTCATTTGCTCCACCATGAAGAGGACCATACAGTGCTCCAACAGCACCAGCAAGGGCAGTGTATACATCAACACCACTGCAAGTGCGGACTTCAAAAGTCAGAAAAGACTAAGAGCTGCTTTATTTCAGTTGAGTATTAAGATACGTACCTTGATGCAAGATGACGAGCAGCTGCAGTGGAGCAATTCATTTCATGTTCGGCATGCAAAATGAAAAGAACATCTAGCACTCGAGCAAGTCGAGGGTTGGGTTTATAAGATCGATTACCTCTGCAAGTCATGACAAGAGAGTTCTAATCAGGAAAGCTACTAAAACTGAAGATATACAGATTCCTTGACTTTATAAAGGAAGTTTGTGATGATTTTGTAGTCTATCCTTATGCATGAAGATAATCAATTTGTTCGTTATCACTGAACTTACATTTTTTCCACTTGGAAAGATAAATAGAAGATCAAAACATGAAGTAAAACAAACAAGATCAGGCAGAGATATTCACAAAGCATATATCATGATTCTCATCATATCAGTAAAAACTAAATATCATTTCAGAAAACTATATATGGTAATGCAGATATCAAGTAGAACAAAAGATACTACACCACTTACAGTGAGTCGAGCATGTATAAGAAGTTTTCTGCATAAGATAGGTTGCTGGAAGGGAGAACTGGCGGCCTGCCTGCTAACCTCAAATAAGCGGCTGCTGCAATAGTTGGGGCCTACAAAATTTTATATGAATCAGTTGCAGAGCACAACAGAGAGCACATAGCTCAAAATGATACAACATCGAATAGCTGGAAATGAATCAGAAATATCTTGCCAACAGACATTTTATTTAACAATTTTTCCTTAGACAAGATTGGAGGGAACAGGGAAATTTGGGTGAAGACTATGAACCTTGCCAAGTATGCGTGCAATTTGTTTGTCTCTCACTTGTTTCGACTTGTAAATATCTTGTCCCTGCACCAATAAAATGAATTGATCACATAAGTGCAAATACCTCATAAATAAACATCAACCTGCTTGCACCATTTTATATCAACAAACAGATTTAATATAAAACTAAAAAGGCCAATTATTAAAATGCTTTGTATGAGACAGCTAAATTACACCAACTCAAAATTATGATCCACATCAAGTGCCATTCCAGAGATATATTTGACAACAGTAGAAAAAAAATACCCACATGTGAAAAACTAAAACTATAGACTTACTCTAAGAGCCGGATTAGCATCAGGATGAAAGATTGAAAGAGCACTCATTGCGCTAACTAGAACTCCCATTGGGTGTGCATCATGAGGCATTGCCTGAATAATATCCTGCAAAACAATTTAAGCACTATGCATCAGAAACTAATAAATTTTACTTTCTAAGTGAAAATTTTTTCATATTATTGTTATGTATCAACTTAGTTCAGCTTCTCCATGTTAGAGCAAGCGACACAACTCAAGCCCATATACTGAAATTCCAAATTTCCGACATTAGAAAATTGAGCTGCTTCACCTTCTCATTGAAACTTTACCACAATGAGAAGAAAATAATTCTAAATTGTTATATGAATATTTTGGTTCACAAAAGGGAAAAACAAAATTAAATATGAATCACTTATAAAAAGATCCTCTAATCCAGAAGCTTTTTTGTTTCTATCAAACCATATCATAATCATTCAAAATTTTCCCAATAATAAATACTATCTCCATTCTTTAAAAACTGAGACTTTAGGGCTTTTTGTTGTTCTTAAATAAGTAAAACTTTTGGTATTTTTGGTAAAATTTGGACGATTTTGCCCTTTGTCTTGTAGTGGATGTAATTTGTTTTTAGTGTGTGTGGGGTCCACTTTTATAATGAGTGGATGTGAATTGATTACTTTTTGGGGTAGAATGGGAAGAAAATTATAGTAAAAAAAAGAGGGTGAATAGTAAAAGTCTCAGTTTTTTAAGAACGGAGGTAGTATAATTATTTTATTAAGATACCCACATTGATTAAAATCCACAAGTTTTAGGTTTTAAGTGTAATACGTGTGAAATGATTGAACAGCTTATTTTTTTTTTGGAAAGAAACAAAATGTCAGACAGACAAAGAAGCAGGCCAGAGAATAGAGAAGGCAAGTAGAATACTAGGTTTCGTTAAGCATTATTACCATATTTGTGATGGTAACTGCAAATGACAACTACAAGGAATCAGCAGGAGTAAGATACCAAAAAACATTCTCCCTAACCGTGCGATATCTTTTGCAGTACCGTTGTACATGTCATTCCACATGGACATTGTACCTCGGTCACTGCCATTTCAGAATCGAAGAACTCTTTAAATGATTCAATTATTTTCCAGTATCTACTATGCTACAAACTTCAATAGCAAAAAAACATTCCTGCTGCTATCTCATTAAAAGGGCAGGAGTTATAATGTAATCGCAAATGTCTAAATTTTACAACGTAGCAGTTGAATAGTAATTTTAGAAATGTGGTTCAGAAATGATGGTTCTGTCAACATGATTGAGAGACAGATTCCTACATACCAAAATGCCCTGTGGTACAGCTGAGTGTTGAGAAATGGCGAATTCCCAGTCCGCCAACTGACTCTTAGATGGTAAATTCCCATACACTGGAAAAAGAACAAAAAAAGTATGCTAAGAAGATATTGAGCAGATAAATAAAGTTGATAAAAATGAGTAAACAGAAAGAAAACTTTCAAATACATGAAAAATTGGCCGTTTGATAATATTTAATTAATAAATATCTTTCAGGTCAACCACAAAACAAGAAGGAAAAAGAAGAACATGAATCTTACATTAGAATAGTATAGTACTGCTCTTATACACTCTCTACCACTCTCAATACTAAAATTTTCACATCTTTTGCAGCACATAAATTTTCAAAAGCTTACTGAGGTTGAAGTATGTGAATTTGATAAGTTTTATTACATAGCAACAACAATCCTAATCCTTTTAGGAGCTAAAGATAAAAGGAGAAAGGTTTTCATCACTGTTCTCAATTTTTCAAGTTCTTTCTAATTGTCATCCTATCTCTCACAAACATCATTCTCAGCTGATAGGCACACCAATTTCTTCATTCACTCTTTCCCACTCAAGCTCCAGGTTAGCCTAGCTCATTGAACTTATTTAAAGAACAAAGATCTAACTGAATCTCATGCAACTTGCACAGCATCTTTATTTTTCATTATTCATGGAAAAAATCTGTCATTTACAGAGATATTCACACAAGTAAAATTTATTTGCACCATTAGCTATGGAATTATTGCATCCAGTATAATTCATAGTTCATTGGAGATGCTATTTAGTTAAACATGTCATAACTTTTGACCATCAACATAATCAATAATAAGAATTGGCAGAATCAATCATTGGAAAAGAGGCTACTAATTCATTTTCTCCGGGCTTATATTCAAGGTACTACACAATGCACTAAGCCACTATTGCTACTAGACTTTCCACGATAGCAACATGGAATAATGAACAATGGCCTGCCTCCAACACACAAGAATTGCTTTTCTGGTGACAAATGATTTAAATTACAAGAAAAAAAAAATCATTCAATATATTAAGTGAAATTGCTCTTTATGATTAACGAAGTCCACAGCTTTTTATTTTATTAAAAAAAAAGAAAGAAAAAAAGATACTCACAGATGAGATAAGACACCTCCAAAAAGGTACTACTTTCTGCCAACTCCTCGATTGGGTAGCCTCTATATCTGAGGATACCTTCATCACCATCGATGTACGAAATTGAAGATTGTACAGGAGCTGTGTTGAGATATCCTGGATCATAAAGTTTGAGCCCCTTGTCAAATTTTCCAGTTGATATCTGTAATTTCACATGTACCAGGTCAATTCCACATAGACTGATCACCAACCACTAAATAGCAAGAATCAGAAATTGACCTTCAGATGAGAATTACCTTTTTGAAATCAGAGGCTTTGACAGTACCGTTTTCGGAGACCGGAATCTGATACTTCTTACCAGTCCTCTCATCAACGACGGTCAACGAGCCCTGGAGGTTCCCCGGAGGAGGAACCTGAGCTGAGACTTCATGGGCCTCCAAAACCGACGGCGAATAAAGCGACGCCGCGGCGGCGAGATGAGCGGTGAGCACGGCCAGCCGCCCACGTGCTAGAAATGATGATGAAGATGAATCGGATTTGGACATTTTTTTTTTTTTGTTGTTTGATTGAAGTGAAAGTGAAACTGATTTCTGTCTTATTATTCTCTTCTTTTGTAATTTGGCGGTACGTAGCGTCTGTGTATATAGTTTACGGTTTTACGTATAAGAGAAGCCAGAAATCGTATTCAACAAAACTAGGTGTACAGATAGGGCTATAATAAAATAAATTTTTAAAAATAAATTAAAATAAAACTATATTTACTTGTTTTATACTATTTTTATAATATTTTAAATTTTAATTTTTTAGCATTTTTATAACAAAATTTTGATGTATTTAATTGCTATTATTTATTAATATATTGACAATTTTATGTGAAAAATAAATGAAATGATTAAGGATGTTAATTAAAATAAAATTAAAAGCAACAAGAGTTAATTAATCATAGATCATAACTATTCATTTTATATGGCTTTTTTTTTTTTTTTCTTTTCAAGATTTTATTTCTGGAAAAAAAATACCAAGATTTAATTTGCGCGTCAGATGAAGCTCCATCGTACAAATCCCAATAAGATTATTTAAAGTTTCTAGTTAGACGGAGCAACTACAACACTCGCTAAGGACAATTGTTCCAGAGAAACTCGCTATGATAACATTCCACGTCATACTTATTATTATTCTTATGGTGACGTGTCACAATCCCAAGGCGAGTACACGTTCTAATTTTAAATTCTGGATAGGAAAAGGAAACTTATTGCGTGTGCTAGTTGGATAATACTACTAGGAATGCTAAATAGTAGTTTGATGACAATTGATAAGTTTTAAGGTTTTTTTTTTTGAATTTCTTTAGTTCCCTCATACTACTTTTTAAAATGAGCTATACAAATACTCCTAATTTAGAAATTAGGCTCAAATATATTCTATAAATATTCTGCCATATACTGTTGGTCAAATAAAAAGTAGAAAAGTGTTTTCTAGAATTCAATAATACCCTTAATGAATTAAATAAAAATTTATGAATTATAAATTAAATTAAAAATTAATTTTTATTTTAATTAATTTTTAATACTGGGAGGAGTACAAGGCTAGGTTTAATTGAAATATTCAATATGTGAATTTCATTATTCTTAAATGAAATCAGATGGCTTATGATATCAATTGATTATATGAATCGTATGAACTGAGTTGTTTTTCATGGATATTGGTGACAATATTGGTGCTTATTAGATCAATCATCTCTTTTTTGGTTTTAATTTTTAGAGTAATGGGTGCAGAGATGGTGTATAAATTGATTATGTTTTGAAGGTTTTATTATCTAAGTGTCTTTACTGCAATGATAGAAAACTTGAAAAGCTACAATATTACTGATCAGAATGTAACACTTCTGGTTTTCAGCAAAAAGTGAAGTATGTTGTTCTACTCAATTTCGCAACAAAGATCCCAAATTCATGGGCGATTTGCAATTTTGTAATTGTTTTTTCTATTTCTAATTGGAGTTAAATTTGTGGGTAGTGGAGATTAAGGACACAAGCAGTGTTAAGGACACAAGAAGGATGCATCACTGCGAGCGGAGGAAGTTGACCAGAAAAGGGATCTTGCAGCAGCGGAAGAAGCCATTTTTTGGTTTTCAAAACTTTTTTCTTTTAGGAAGGACCTAAAAGCATATTATAAAACAACTGGAGGACCTAAGTGTAATAAAATTATGTTTTATCTAAGTGTATTTTAGTCATTTTATATGCACTTAATGGCAAATTGAGAGAAAATCCGACAGAAGGACCTCATAGTCGGACGGTAGAATACTTATAGGGCCTTTGAGCCTAATTTCCAAAATAGGAGGATCAAAT
>CATIWJ010250876.1:0-35147 GCA_949640765.1 Croton laevigatus | reverse complement strand
AAAAAATATTATTTTGTCCATATTTTTATAGAAATTGAGCTAACTTATCTCTATATTTTACATAATAGACTTTTTTAATCCATTTGTTTTTTCCATCCATTAATTAAGCGAGCGGTGCCAAAAATTAATAAGTTGTATCTAATCTAAATTATTTATTTTTCTTAATTACAAATATAAGATTAATTTTTTAACTAAAACATCTATTTATCGGAAAAGCTAAAAAAACCAATCGGTTGACCGAACGATTTTTGAATTTTTTCAGCAAATATGTGCATTTTAATCAAAACTAATGTCATATTTCAATCATAAAAATGATTTAAATTAAACATAATTTGTTAATTTTTATCACCGTTTAATTAATAGAAGAATAAAATAGTATATTCTTTTTAAAATACAGACACAAAACAGACTATTATATAAAATATACGATTAAGTTAGTTTGATTTCTAAAAAGACAAACAAAATAATACTTTATTTTTACTCAAAATGGGAATTATTATTTCTTAAGAAGTTCAACATAGAAATTGACAATTACTTTTTTATGGAAAAATTTTGGCCCTCTCGGAACGAGATCCAAAACCGAAACCGAAAATCAAGAACCAAATTGGACTGAATTGACTCAAAACTGAAACCGCACACAGCACATCCCTAATTATATTGATATAGATAGAAAGATTTAATAGTTACATACAAATTTACCTAATGTATAAAGATCACAATTCTATAAAGGAAAGATATTATTATGACATCATGCTGTTATCTCCGCTGAATTTCAAGAAGCAGACTAACATTTGAAATAACATCAAAATTTAGTCCCAAAAAAAAAAAGAAATAAATTATTTTGAGTCAAAGGAACCCTAGATGGTCCAAGCAAATATGGTTCCTCCTTTAACAAAGAGATGTCCATCAAATTATCAAGTTAAAGCAAGGAGTGAGTCAAAGACCTCTTCCATCTTCCAACCTTCTCTCTTCCCTATTGATGTTAAGATGTTAACTTATTCTTAGAGATCACCAATGAAATGCAAATTAACTTCAATTCAAATTTATCACAGTCAAAACAAATTCAAATTTATCAAAAGTATATCAAACAGTATAATTTAATTTCTATGAACAATATGATTGCTTTCGCAAAGTAGAAAACGTAATGTGTCAATTAGAAAGGCTTTTACGCATACCTTCCGAGATTTCACTGCCAAATCATTGTCAACAATGGAAGTTGCCTTGAAGCCCGAGGGATGCAATACCTCTTCATAGCTACAAAAGGGAGTATGGGAAATTTAATTTTGTAGGAAACTGAAAATTTCCTTGTTATAGTACAAAGATTACAGCTAAGAAGGCATTTAACATGCTACATCAAAAATAAGAACAGAAACATGGAAACCAAGAGTGAAGATATGGAATTACTCGGAAACGGATACTTTATATGGGGGTCCACCAGCATGATCATCAATCTGTGAAAATGTTTCAGATATCAGAATATGTATTGGGCAGTTACTGTACAAATACAATAAATGCGTAGAACACATGTAAGCCAATTTAAATATCATTCGTAAATGCCACAAAATTACAAAAGTGCTACGTCAGTTGAGGCTATTATTGTTCACTAATGTAGTAGTAATATGCTAAGTGACATATGGTTACTGGAAAAATTAGTGTTATGAGCTCTCCGTCAGGTTTTAAGAGATCCCGGATCTGCAAAGCCCATTGTGATCTCATCTCCGGTTCAATAGCACAAAAAAATCTGAAAATTTTCCACCACCATTTGATTAGTGCCAATCCTTCTGCAGGAATAAAGAAATATGTTATCAAGGTAACATACGTATAATCAATGATAAGATCAAACAACTCAGGTGGATGCCAAGTGAAGAAGTTGGCCTTCAAGAATGAAAAACAATTTGCATTCGGCAGTGAAGAATTTAGCTGCATTAAGATTGAAGAAAAACACAAGATAATTAGCAGCAGGAAAAAGTAGAATACAGTAGACCCTAATTGAAGTGCCAGTGATATTTAAATCTAAGAAATTGGACTTCAATTCCTCAAGCAAATGCGGTAATTATCACGATGGGTGTCAAGTGATTGTTCAATCTCTTAGCAATCAACATTCTGGGTGCCCAATAAAGGAACGGAAGAAAAATAATCTCTAATAATAAAATTATAAGATAATCAGAGCAATTAAACTGTATTCTAAAATCAGATTGCAACAGCATATGTGGCATTATCCATTTTTATCTGAAACTAATCATCTAATAAACCATGTGCTGTAGCAGTTTGTAACACATGAGCCAAAGAAAACAAAATATAAACATCCACATTTCCATTCAGTTCTATCATTTCATAAATTTAACTTATTTGAAGAGCCAGCACATTTTCTTACCTCTTCCGCTTTCTTAATGGCTTGCTCAGAAATTTCTAACCCAACTACATATCGCTCAGGACAGGCAATTGCAACCACATCATGACCCTGCCATATTTTAAACAATTTGCACCAGATAAATGATATAAAAATGGCAATTACAAATCCACAAGACCTGATAATTATATGCTGGCATTCAATCAAAAAATGCTTTCATTGGCAAAGAACCATTTCCTGGTAAATGATATAATTTCAATATTACAGCACCAGAAATTTGCAAGCAGACAGTGCAACCAAATCCGTTCCATTCATAATTGATGATATCAGAAATGACTAAGCTCCAGCGGGTCTCATAGTAAATATTTATAATTCATTTATAATGTTCATCTGGTCATCCCCACTTTCAAAAATTAAATTTATTATACTATGACTGTCTTAGTGAAACAAACTTTTAGTACCTTAAATCAATTAACTCTTTTCACTAAGCATAATAATATAGAGTATAGACACAGAGATACATATGTGTAATGATAGTAATTGTACAATCAATATATGGTCTAGAGAATATCATGATTTTGATTGACTTTCCAGAGAATAAGGAAGAAAAACAATGTACAAACATGTCGTGTATGATAAAATTTACACTGCTGCATCCGGGAACTAAAGCCCTGCCCATAGGAAGGGCTCCTGTCCGATGAAGGTGCAATAGGATAGGTGTTGGCTGTTCTAAATCCCATGGAGTCAATCCCTTCTCCCAGCACTTCTCCCAACCACCTAATAAGTTATTATGAACGTTTCAGACACCAGATGTACAACAAGGAAACACATTCAAAAAAGAGAACTTGAAATTCATTCGATCCCAGGGGTCTTAATAAACAAAAATATAAATTGAGAGCACATAGAGAAACAAGGCTGCAAAATTGGCCTGAATTATATTGAGTCAATTTTGAATCCAATCTCACTGCCCTGAATCTAAAGTAACTTGTAAAGTAGATCAAAAGAACAATAATAAAAAATAATTCAATAAAATACAAGTTTAATATGCAATGTAGTATGTTCATAATAAGACTGAACATGAGAAATGGTCATTTCTTGTAATTTGCATACCATTTCAAGATAATTTAATGAATCGCCTATAAAGAAACTAAACATAATGTAACTATGGCAGAACCATGTTCCATATTCAAAAGCAAAAATCAAACCAATAATATCCTAATTTCTTCTGAGTTCAAGTTGGCTTATACTCAGTAAATCCTGCAGTAATGGGAGGAATGAAATAATAGACATATTTATGTAGATTAAAGCCTAACTAAAGCCACAAACTCAAAAAATGGCCGAAGAGAGACTGTTTAAATAAAATTGCTAAAGTGTAGTTTGTCATTTTTATTGACACAAAAGTTTGTTTCAATGGCCAACAAAGAATGAAATTTTAATTGTCCTATAGTTTTATGGCCTATAAATCGTCCTGTCGGTGTCAATAAAATAAACATAACACTAAAAGGCATATCCATGGACAGAAGCTTACAAATTATATCATGTAAGATTGTCACAAGGTGAAGAATTTAAAGAAATACACGAGCCTGAAATAAGTTCACAATTCAAAAGCATGTACATCCAATCTAAGCCCCATTTGACTGTCTCCACAACAGCAAGTCAATATTTGAACTATTTTCTTATCATGGTGCACTTCTAGTTTGGTATGGGAATGTTTTACGGAGACCTCCTCATGCGGCAATTCGTAAGTGTGAGAACTTGATAGTTGAGGGGGCCAAGAGGAGTCGAGGGAGACCTAAGACTATTTGGAAGGAGGTAATATCTAAAGATTTACAAGTCTTGTATATCGATGTGGATTTGATCCATAACAGACATGTATGGAGATGTAAGATCCATGTTGTGGAAAGTATTTAAGGCTTATGTGACTGCTATTGTAATGTTTAGAGAGATTAATCGTTGAGGATCCATATAGTCGACCCGAATTTATTTGGGACTAAGGCTTGTTGTTGTGGTGCACTTCTGGTTCATTTCAAGCAAAATAATAAAATTTAAACACTTAGTAGCTACATGATATCAAAATTTCAGGACAAGACTACTATCTCGGCACATCGACTGCTAACATACAAGTATAGAATGTCTGAGTTTTCCTGACAATCTTAATCCATACAAATGCAAATTTACTTCATTGTGAGGAATTCTTTCAGCATTATCCTCAAACCTCACTTCTTCAACTGAAAATATTGGTTTGATCCAGGAATCTTGGTATTTTCAGCAATTATTCAATGATTTTCTTTGGTTCTCCTGTTCTTGAATTTTCAGTTACGTGATTCCAATTTGAAACAGATATACTTGTGCTCAAGTGTACCATTTATTGTCAGAAGTCAGAACTCTGCCAACCAGCAGGGCAAAGGAATTGTACTTGAGGTAAAATTAGATAAAACCCCCAAAAGATGAGCAAAGAATTGTTAATTGAAAGCAATGGATTTCTTTATAAATAAATTGATGATTGAAGAAAAGGGAAGTAGTTTAGTTTACCAGATGAGTCGGTTTTTAGGATTCTTTGTATTTGATTAACGGTAGGCTTGAATTTAACGTTACTCTGATTTGGATTCGGTGGTTCTCCGGCTTTGCCCTTCTCATCCATACTATGAATAGTGGAACGAAATACGAGGAACGATCTGCTTGTGTATGCCGGACGCCGGAAGGAGAGAAGGCTTGAGAGGACCGGTCGCATATCGTCAAATCGTTCTGCAGCATTTCTTTCTTTCTTTCTTTCCATTTTAGGATGATCCAAAACTGGGCTCAATGGTGTCCAAATCTAGTCGGGCTTGAGCCCAATCCATGACCTTCCTCTTCTTTACCTCGTCCGCTTTTTCTTCATCAATGCGAAACCTAACCTAACTGTACCAGTCTCTGCTTGTTCCCGCCATTCCTCAACTCGACGATGGGAGTAATAAAAGACGGTAAAGTGTCGGGCACTATACCTAACAATGAAGCATTCGTGGTTCACTATCCTGGCTATCCTTCTTCCATGTCTCGCGCCATTCAAACTCTTGGTGGCCATGATGCAATTCTCAAGGTTTTTTTTTTTTTTTTAATGCATTTTGGTGTGGAATGAGCATTTGCAGTTGCTGTGATTTAACTTTTGGTGTGGAATTTGCAGGCGCGTAGTTCACAATTGAATAAATTGGAGCTTTATTTCCGGCCGGAAGATCCTTACTCACATCCTGCACTAGGAGACCTTCGTACCTCTAATAGTTTGTTGCTCAAAATATCTAAAAAGAAGATAACCTCTTCGCTAAATTCGCCTAATTTTGTGAACAATAAACCGGAAATTGAATCAGAAGTTCAAGAAGAGCTTTGTGCTGACATTGTTGCTAGAATTCCCGAGGCTTATCATTTTGAAGGTTAGTATAATGCAACCGTTCTTACTTTTCTTATTTATTTTATTTTGTTTCAAATCATATGCTTAGTTGTTCTGTCTGCCAACCTAGAAGCACTGTAACTAAAGTTTGCATATTTGCTTGTTTTTGGCTTTTGGAAATTTGTGAAGGAATGGTGGACTTCCAGCATGTTGTTGCAGTTCATGCAGATGCTGCCAGGAGGAAAAAGATGGATTGTACAGAAATGGAGGAACCCAGCTTTGGTAGTAGCTTTTACATTCTCCACACGCCCCAACCCCCCCTCTCTCTTTATGCAATAAGTGGAAAAAAAATGGTTGTTCTAGTAGTGAACTTCCTTTTTCCCTTCTTTAATTTTGGAACTGTGTTTTGTAGAAAAGGCTGGCCTTATGGATCCAGATCAGGAGGATATGCTGATTCTAGTGCCTCCAAGTTTTGCATCGAAGGATATGCCTGCGAATTTAGCGTAAGTTTCATTATGTTACCATATCTCTAGGTTTTTTTTTTTTCAAAAAATTTGCATTTGTTATTTTTTGTATTTCAGTATTTTATATTGTCAATGTTGGTGGTGCTGTCTTTGTGCTTGTTTTGTTATGGGCAGTAATTGTTCTTACAGGAGCTTTCTAATGCTCCATAATTTTCCCCTCAATACGTATGAACTTGGTCATTTCATTCTTTGTACTGATTTTTAATAATTGTTATGCTTCTCAGATTAAGACCACCACCAATTTCAAGTTCAAAAACGAAAGAAGCAGCAGCAATAGAAAACCATTTTGAGGTGTAATTTTAAGCATTAATGCTGTACCAACTTTTAACATATCTTGGAAGCTAATATAGATTAGGACATTAAAATCAAGGGTTAATGAATTCCTCTTTCCATTAGAATTCAATAATGACAGATTTGATGATTTCTATAGATAATTAAATTGAAAATTAACAAGTTTCATGTTCTTCCAACTAACAACTTCTTACTCAAATCTTTTGCAGATGAATCTTGAACCTGCTCTAGCTATTGATTTCAACATTAAAGATATCCTGAATATTCATTTGCACTATCATGTGTTCTTTCCTCCTTTTCCAGTGGTTTTTTGTAGCAAAAGTGAAGCATTATTTAATTTTATATATTTACTAATTAGATAATTTGATCCTCGTTTACTCATTGTAATTATTATTGTTTGGCGCTTAGAGATCTGCAACCAGAAAGGTATTTGGTGTAAGAGTTTTTCTCTTGTCTAAACCCTCATAACCATTCTCCTCCTTTTCCTCCTTTTTAATGTAAGTTGTTTAAAGACAGCAGTTGACTAGATTAATACATTGACAGTAAAAGGGGAAATGAGACTGAAAAAGAATCTTGTTTTGTGCCTCCAGAAGAAGTCAAAAGACATGGAAAAATATGAACATCTATTCAACGAAATTTCATTATTTTCATTTGGTTGAACTTAACTTTCATACATATTCCTAAAGAAATAAACTGGAAGGCTTTCATTCTGGAAGGCTCAGAGTTGTGGGGGTGGCAGATGGTTGTATCTGAGCTGTTTGAGGAAAGGCCTATATGGCCGAAAGGGGCACTGACAGACCGCTTACTTGATAAAAACCTGAAATTCACCCATCAAACACTCAGAAGGTGTTCATCCTGGGAATCGCTCTAGTAATTTGATAAGTGTATATTGCTATGACCTTCTGTTTGTAATCAAGTTTTATTTATCCATGTTGCAGACTTCTGCTTGCAGTTGCCTACTACTTTTCAGGTGGACCATTTCAAAGATTTTGGATCAGAAAAGGATATGATCCTCGCAAAGACCCAGAGTCTCGCATGTGAGAGCTATACACTAAGATTTCTCAAATGCGTTACTCCTCCTCCTTGTTTTTTATATGTGTGTGCGTACGCGCGCGCGCGTCTGTGTTTCTTAATTCCTTGGTCCTAAATTACATGCATACTTGCAAAAATTATATAATAGTCAACTCTTTTGCTTTGGAAGTACATATTTTCTATCTTTAATGGTGGGTATTTCAATTTTTGCTAGGTTATCATTGTTTAAAGGGGTTGCTTGTTTGTGCTAATAGTGTATTAAGATGGCAGTGCATAATCAGTTGGCATTACTGCATGATTTTGAGGTGCTTCAGCTGACATTAGGCAGGCCTCTCTGTCACATGAGAAACTCATACTTTCTTTACTCTTTCCCACTTTAAGTCGTATAACAAATATAGTCAATAATTGATTGTTTAAGAGAGAGTTTCCTCTTTGCCAAATCATTTGATGAATCCAATAAGGAAAAAAAAATTGTGTTGGGAACAATTAAGTTGAATCCTGATTCCAGATACTAAGAATAATAACCGCGAGATTTGTGCGGAATCTAAGAGCTAATTTCTTCTTATCATTGAAGTGAATGCATCATGAGTGGGAACAGGGCTTGGCACAGTTGGTATAAGTGTTGAACTGGCCAGGTTCGAGCCTTAGAATGCCCCTTCCCCATAATGGGGGTGTGTGTGTTATAACTATGGAAAAAAAGAATGCATCATTAGTGAGAAATAACTAGGGTACTATGAAACAATATTCTTGCATATTATGGTATTTTTTATTTTATATTTGTCTGTTACCTAACTCAACCTTCAAGTTTGTGGGGCTCTTTCACTTCAAAATGATACATTTAGATATTTTACCGTTATGAAGGGTTTACTCCCGTTGTTACTTTTTTTAATGTTCTTCTTTGATATGTGGCAGGACATTAACTTTGATCTTGGGTCTAAGTTTTGGATTCGATGTTGATATTTATGTTTGTGGCTGAAGCATAGTTTGAATGGTTACTTGTATCGTTCACCAATATTGAATGAGGGGGGTTCCTTGAAAAGGGGAGGATGAGTTGGGGTTTCAAAGGATTCACTGCTGGTATCTTTTGAGAGTTTCTTGTTTGGCTGTTATCGATTATCAAAGTGTCAACTAAGGATGACTTTTGTGATTAATTAGCATCAGAGGCAATAATAAGGATGCTTTTCTATCTCATCAACTTAAAACACTTCTAATTCTATGAGGTTTCCAACATTATGTTTCAGGAAAGATTGTGCTAGGAGTTATTTGAGTTGATAGTTATTCAGTAATAATGGGACGGTATATATAATCATATAAAGTACTAGTTTCATCCTTCTAGAGTTTCATCCTTCTAGATGTGCAAACAAAATTCATGGAGTGGGAATTATTAAAGTAGCTAAGTGTTGGAGCGCGCCCCCCCCCCCCCCCCCCCTTCTCTGTCTCTCTCTCTCTCTCCCTCTCCCTCTCCCTCTCCCTCTCTGTCATCTTATTATTAAAGTAAGAACTGATTAACATTGAAATATGTCTCTTTCTCTTTGAGATACAATGTTTTTCATGCTTGCAGTATGAGTATATGTAGCGATGTTTTCTTATGTTTAGTAGTTTGTCTAAATATACGTGATTCGAGTTATGTAATTTCTTGATACTTATCTCTTCATTTTGTAATGACAGATATCAGAGAATTGACTTTCGAGTGCCACCTCCTTTAAGGATATACTCTGATTCTAACAACTCCAATTGGTCAGTACTTTTTACATGTTATCTTTTATTATTATTTATGAACATATTTTATTTCATAATTGCCACTTTTGATGTGTCAATATAATTTCATAGTCAAACCTCTGAGGGAAATTTGTGGAATGTTCTCAAGGTAGTTCAGACTGATAACTATTGATTGATTAGTCTACTGACAATTGAAATATGTAATATTTGGAATTTTGGCATGAGATTTTTGAAATGGATTATTTATGCATAGGATTAGGACTGCCTCATGCAAATCCTTCATTTGTCTAATGATACTCTTGCCTGACCTAAACCTCCATAAGCAAATAGCATTCATTCACTGGAGTTGCCTTTGTAAGAAACTGCAAGCTGCAATAAGGAAAATCAACAATCACATCGAAGAACTTAAAAATTGAGAGGTCTGTGCTGTTATCAAATAAAGACTTGTTTATGGTTGCAGTGCAGTTTTGAACCCAACCTATTGCCTGGTTTGGAATTAAACTTGTTTTAGATTTGATGGAGTCGGTTTATAAATTGTTGCTCAACAGACCAATAGCAAAGCAGGCACACTTTGAGAAATAGATGTGCTTGTCCCATTAAAAGAAAATACAATTCATTTGTATTGCAACATGGCCTATGAACTTTTTTATGATAGAGATGCAGCATGTCCCTAAAGTCACATAACTGCTACAACAATTGAAGATGCATGGGACCATGAGAAAATAATAGATTACGATGAATGAATTGAAGGTTCAATCCTATGTAGCCACCGAAAAAACAACATTTATTGGATTGAAGTAGCTAGAGCAATCAAAGAAACCATATGTCAGAAAGAGCCACCAATTGGAGGCGTAAAAGCTAATCAGATTTCATTATGGGAAACTTAACGAAAGCTTTGCCTAAAAAGAGTGTCATAGAGGAGCCGGAGTGGTGGTGTGAGCAAGGAGTCTGCTCATGCTTTACGGTGTTACATTTTTAAAGCCTGAGAGGGTCTTTTAGGCTCTTCTTGGTGCTGTTCATTGATTACCTTTCTTTATTTGGTGGTTGCATTTTATCAATGCCATGCCTATGCCCAAGCACCTGTTTAGCGCATGTCCAGCAATGAGAAAATTAGTTCAGAAGACTATGCATTAATACCTACTATCAAGTCTTCTCTTGATGTTATTCTGGACAAAAAAATTTTGAATTTCAATAATTAGGGTCAATATTTTGTGTGTGGCAACTTATAGGTTCCATTAGCTTCTGAAGAATATTGTCCAAGATACGTTTATTTGGATCTTTTTTTTTATATCGGACCCTTAGAAAAATTTATCCATGGAAAATATGTTCTTGGTTGAACATTTAATTCCAGTTCAAACTTACATCAACAGAAAAAAAAGTTTATAAATGCACATTTTAATCCATTGAATATCAATAGTCACCATTTTCATCTGTTGCTAATAAATATTAGTCATGGCCATACTAACAATCGGGTATTTATAGTGCACTAATGAAAACTAGCCTGTATCCTCTTGTTTTAGCTTGAATTAAATGATATATTAGAACTTCAGCAAGGCTGCGGCTGGAGGGTATAGCTGCAGTTGCAAGTAATTCAAAATTGTCTGCTGTATTGGTTGGTTGTTGAAAAGTTTGGTGCCTGTTGCACAATAAATGCACTATCTGTTAGCCGTTTTTCTGACAGCCTAGCAAGGCTACAGGTGCAGCAAATGTGGTTGCAATCGCAGGGCTCTAATTGTCAAATTTTTTACTGGGTTGCAAATGTAGAGCTGCGGGCATTGGAGCTTTCTGCCATCTTGGCTTAGCTCTTAACAGAGGACCGCTGCGGTCAGAAACTTCTCTGGGATCTGATTGCAAGAAGTTTCTGCCAAAGTAGCCTAATTCTGTTTTTTCTGAAGTTGGTTGTCCTGAGGCGTAGGGTACCCTGAGCTACAGCCGCAGCAAGTTTCTTACCCCTGCAGAGAGTACCTACAGTCACACGAAGCAACTGTATTGCAAAAACTATAATTTTCAAAAAGGCAAATTTACTTAGTCAATTTGGCTAGTTTGGTCATACATCGAAACCTAGATTTTCAGGGCATTTGCACAACAATTACAATCAACCAACAAAAAATAATTCATCTAGAGATAATTTCTGAAGAAGTGAACTTTTTTTTTGCTTTTCTTAGAAGGTAATTTACTTTCCAGAAGGAAAAGAAGCCTTCTCCAAGTCCAGATAAAGGATTGAGAATGATTGTAGGAGCCTAGTATTTACTATGTTGAGGAAAGCCTTTCCTTTTTCATTTTTTCCTCATCGTGTGCGTTGATGACGATTCCGATACCTCATCCTCGCACTCATGTTCTCTTCCTACCAATAGATGATCTTTTGGAGAAAATGGTGTCTTTGATGATGTTATCTAACCAAAAACTTTTTCTCTATTTGCTAATAAATTGTCATGATGGCCTGATAGACTTGCAAAAATTTTCTCATGTCAGCTTTATCTCAGCCAAAATTGATTTGTGTATGCATCTGATTTCTGCAGCTTGATGCATAAATGGGGAGATTTGTGCAAATTTCAAGTTTTTCCTTGCAAATTCCAGATAGATTTGCTGTTATGTGATCTTGATGATGATTACATTCAACAAGAGATTAAAAAACCTCCAAGTCAGACTACTTGCACTGTAAGTATCATGTTGGCTTTGTTATGCATGTTTTTATGTTTTCTACATATGTTGGGTTTTAAATATTGTTTGTCGCATGATGCATTGCCTCATTAGGCATCGTGTAATGAAATTTTAGATGCCCTCTACACTTCTCTTCTATACATTAACGGTTTTAAAATCACATTGAAGTAGTATTATATTGGTTGAAATGTCTGGAAGACTGTAATTGATGTTATTCATGTCTGGATATGTGCATTGGCTATAACATCTATCTGCAATAGTTCTTGTTATAACCTCTCTATTTCCTTTTCCCTAACAACTTGCCAAATCTTTCAGACCATGTTTTGTTATTGGAAAATACTTTGTCTAGACTGGATCCATGAGATCATCCATGGTCCAAGTCAATAACAAATTTTTTTTTTTCTTATTTTGCCCCTTTTTTTTTCTAGTGAAAGACACTTAACACCCTCGTTTCATTTAAGAACTTTCTTAATTTGCCTCTTTTATTTTATCGGCTTGGTCCATCGAACCCAGTCTAGGTAAGACTTTCCCTACTTAATAAAATGTCCATTAGGCATTGTCATGTTGATATATTGTGTTTTTTGTTAATTTCTTGAATTGATGTTCATTTATTTTGTAAAAGAGGGTAGCTAACTATTTAGTCCCTCATGTTTGGTCATAGTTACATCTTCATAAGGATAGTAAGGACAATGATACTTTGAATGAAGGCTAACCCAGCAACTTCATTCATTTCCACATGCAATGCCATTTTCCCAACTATCAGAAATATAGTTCGATTAGCAGTCTGAATATAGTTGAATTAGCAGTCCGGTTCTAAGTGAATTTTGTCTCGAAGTAACAGACCAATTAAGGCTACCCCTTCATATTGTGAACTAGGAAAAATCCCATATAACATACCTGTGCTGGTTGTGAATACGAATGGGGAACTAGTCTAAATTTAACCATAAAATCTCAAGGTTAATTAGTGCTTCTACCAAATTGGTGGGGCAATTTTGTAAGTTTGACCAATATTGAACCCTTGTTTGGATGGAGGTAAAATTTGAGGGGATTTAAAATATGGGGTGAAAGTACATTGAAATTAACAAAGTACTTTGTTTGGTTGGTTGTAATGTATGAGAAGGGATGTAAAATAAATATAGTTTGCATCTGAAAATTTTCCTCCCAATTTGGTAAAAAAGTAAATAGTAATAATATAACCTAACAAAATGGGAGGCCGTAACCCTTCTTATTTTTGCTTCAATGCAAACATAAGGGGTAAAATAAAGATGTAAAATGAACAGTATTTTTTACACCTTTATTTTACATCCTCTCTTATCTTACACACTCGTTATATTCAAAGCAAGCATGACGGAGTGTAGAGTTAGTTACTCGCAACCTGCTAGTAAGATTTGCAATTGGATTTTGTTTTAGTACATTGTTGTGCATTGCACACATGTGGCTCGTGTGTCTTCGTCTATTCTTAAAAAATTCACATTTTTCATTGTTATAAAGGTATAATGATAATTCAATCAGGGTGCGGCTTGTTGCTCATCCTACCTCCACGAAGGTTGTAGGATATGGAGATCTCGAGTTCGATTCTACCAACCACGTTGTCAACACCTATTTGCTACATAGGGGAGGGCTACCTCTTGCTATATAGCCTACAATGTTACCCAGTCCATTAGTGGCCTACTATATATTTAAAAAAAAAGGGGTATAATGACAAAAAATATACAAATCTGTTTTGTTTATTATAAAAATCCTCATTCTCTATAGTTATAAACATCTAATGACAAAAATATCCAAAACTTTTTGCTTAACTTATAGCTAGTGCCCTCATAAAGTTCTACCTCAAGCTTTATCATAAATTTTAGCAGTTAGGTAGATTGGCCGAAACAAGAATATGGTCCTGATGATGATTTTCACCGACTATGATCTTTTTAATGATTTTCATGGTTATTTGTTAAAAATCATTATATGAAATAAAGTGATGTGTCTAATTTAGTAAGTAATTTGACTTTATTGTTACTGAAGACACTTGTTCTAGAAACTTCAATCAAATAAACATTTTCCTGCAACATAGTTATTGGCACGTTTTGAGTTTATGGCCTCTCTATGGGATGAGACTGCAATGAACTCTTATCTTTTGAAACTGAATGTTTAGTATCAAATTTTTTCATAGTGTATATATATGACTGCTGCCCCCAACTAGATTCACTATTCAGTAAGTTTACCCAAACCTTTCTTGTTTAAAGCTTGTGTTAATGTTATTTAGTTGGCAGCGTGCTACAGGATGGTTCTCGCAGCGCGTGCATGAGAGCTTGAGATTTCGTGTATTGGTGAGATTCCTATCAGTATACCCAAAATCTGGTGCAGCAAAATTCCTAAAAACTGCTTCTGAAGATTTTGAAAAGTCAAAGAGGAGAAGCATATTAAAACCTGATCAACCAGAACACCAGCAAGTTAATAAAGGTTGTAACAGCAGCTCCCTTTTTTTTTTTTTCCTCTTTCTTTTGTAGTTTTTATTGAATAGTTTCCTTTTATCAAGTGTAGTTATACACTATTTATGTGCCATTTTATGCTTGATGGAATACTCACTGATGTAGGAAGCATTTTGCAATTTCAAATCGGGGTTATTTTCATGTAGTTGTGCTTGCATTTATCATGCCAAGCATTCACTAGTCTCTAATGTGCTTTCTTCTTCCTTGTTTCCCTTTTTGTTTGGAAAATAGTTTCATTAGTGATCTTTCTGTGAAGACAATGCCAAAGCCATGTTGATTTGAAGGTGGTCAATTGACCACCTTCACTTTGTTGATTTATTGTAGTAGAGAGCAAAGTGTAGTGGCTAAAATTCCATTTCCAATTTCCATCCAAAATAAACATGGTTGAAGGCATAGTAGATCATTATTATTATCATCTTAGTAACTTTAATTTTACTTAGTATTTTGATGATGAATATATAATTTCTAATTTTGGTTTTATCCAATTTATTAATTTAATGAAATATCTAACTACAATTTATAATGTATATTTAACATTTTATTTAATGTACCACCGAGCATGTAGATCAACTGATAAGGGGCTGTTCTACCTTAACTAAAGGTCTTGAGTTCGAGATTTGGGAGTTTAGGGAATGCAACTGTATTAAAACTCGGCAGAAAGAGTTTTGCCGCCTTTAGTGGTCATGTCCGTCTTAAATCCGGATTAGTTGACACCCGTGGTTTATTGTTCGGAAACTAGATGGTTAAATAAAAGAACATTTTAGTTAATTTAAAAAATTGAAAGATTTTAAAATTTTATTTATTTAATGAAATTCAATTCAAATTATTTCTTATAAAATTATATCATTGAATATTTGTATTAGTTTTTATAAAAATATTAAAAATTTGCCCACCTTGATTTTTGTTCTGGCTTTGCCCCTGTATGAAGATGGTTCAAATTCTCATACTGAAAGTAGTGCTGTTATATATCGTTGTCTACTATTACATTCCTTTTCTGCTCAGTTTCTCCATTGAAGTGAAACCTTGATAGAATAAAATACAATGCAGAAGTTGATGATGAAGCAAATGAAAAGCAAAACAATATTGATGAAGCCGAAGACATGGAGGCTGATGAACCTGAAGAGGAGTTGGATGCATATGAAGCTGCAGATATGGTAATTCAAATGTTTGATATATCGTTATCCCCTCTCCCCTGTAACTCATGTTTGGGTTAATTTCTTCATTCTGCTTATAGGCTGATGAGGATGATGAAACTTTCCTGCAAGCACATTCATGTATCCTGAGAAATTATATAAAGAAAACAAGATGATCATATATATATATATATATATATTTGATCTGTTTTTACTCATTTGTTACTTCAAGGGCTGATGATGTTGATAATTGAGTCATTAAAATAGTCACTCTTTTGAATATCCTTATATACCACTCGGGATCCAGTTTTGGAAAACAACTCAAGAAGCTATTTACAAGAACTGTTTGATAGTTTTCCGCAAGCAGCAGCTGGTGCAGATAAAATGCAAGATGCTGACAGTAGTGAGGAAGAGTATCAAATTTACGAGCAAGATGATGATGATGACTCTGATTATGCTGATGATTATGATGACTGAAATGCTCAATTTTTTCCATCTACAGGTTTTTTCTCTCTATCAGTGTTTTCTTTTATTCGCTAAAATCTTCCATTGTTGATGTAAACATCTGACTGATTCATGTTAGGGGTTTCAGGTGTTGTCTGATGCCCCATACAACCAGCCCTCTGGCATTACAAAATACTTATATCGGTATGACTAATGATTCTGTTTTTATTTATTTCTCAAGTCCAGAAGCATACAAGATTAAAACAGACATATTTGTGCTCTTATCAGATTGATATTACAGTAGAAACTTTCCAGACCAGAGGTCAGTGCGTCAATCTGATGAGCAAAGTTAGTCTGATCATTCTATATCTTTTAATAAATTATGAACTCATAAAAAAAAAAAAAAATTATGAACTCATTTCTTCTGTGTGCCTTTTTTTTACATATCTTGTGAAAATATAGTAATATTTTATATATTTTTGTTAATCAGTTATTTGAGACTGATTTTGTTGGTTGAAATGAAAGCTAGTTATAAGATTTCATAATTTAGTAATTTAATCACCTCGTCTCATGCTAATCAAAGTGTCATTTAATTTGTGTTGAGGAGGAAAGCAAAGATGCTTGTTTATGCTCAAAACCATGAATAATTATACAATAAATCGGTGATAACACGTCATTATGCTGATTTGTTATGACAAACAAATAAAACCAACATATGTGTGCAAAACCTTAAGAGAAAAACAACCGTCTTCTACATCACTCCCAATTCTCAACCATTGCTGGCAAAAAAAAGCTCACTCATCTTCAATTTTCTCTCTCAATGAATTCAATTTTCTCTCTCAATGAATGAACAAAGATCTGAAACTCTTATATTTTTAAACTCAATGAAATGGAATACATGAAGGTATGTTCAATTTTTTCATTTTTATCAAAACTCTTTTCTGTATTCAAAAAATTGTTTCTTACCTTTGGTAATCAAAGAAGGAAACCAAGGAAATAGTTGTTTTATAGTTTTTCTTAAATCTCTATCAATAACATATATAAAAGTTGAAGTCCATTCTGATGAGGTGGCTTCTTAGGGAGTGGATTTTGCTGATGTGGCTGAAGGAGGAGGAGTTTCTATATATCACTCATTCTCTCTTCAATTCATGTATTCAGTATTTAAGATATTCAATGTTGAGCTCTAGCTCTTCATTCAGCCAATTCCACTCCCCCTCTTCAATTGGCAATTTTCTGTTACTATAGATACAAATATTGAATGAAAGAAAGATGAAATTAATGTTTGAGAGAACACAAACTTAAGGTATGTTTATTTATTTTTTGGCATTCACGTAAATTTTTGTTGGCTCATTTTGTGTTCTATGATGGATAATCTACTGGTTGGATGTAAAAAGAGGGAATCCATGTAAATTAGTTAGGTTTTATTTTGTGCTCCATGGTTTTTTCCCTTAAAATTTTCCAATAATCTTGAAAACTGTCTTGCACACCAATTGTTTGATAAAATGTATAGACGTGGTATTTAGGTTAATTTTTTTATTGTTCAAGATACTGTATATTTAAGTTATTCCATCGTTCTCATTCAATGTTATTTTATCTTCATCAATTTATTGAAATATATGTGTTCTTTGATATTTTGGCTTAAATTGTAAGAAAAAAGTAAGACTTATTTTGGATTGAAAATGGAATGGGATTTTGATCAATTTGTGTTGCTTGATGCATTTTATGATGCTTTAAATGGATACCTTATTGATGATTATTGTGTATTTGGACCTAAGATATTTGTAATGGGTAATGGTTAAGTGTATGTCAATTGTGAAGGATCTTGCTAATAACGCCTTCACTTAGAATGTTCAATTTGTGCCAAACAGAGAAAATTATAGATCACAGGTATTTGACATTGGTGGGTATAAATGGTGAGTAGCTATGAATTTTCTTGGCTCTAGATTGTTTTTGGTTGGAGCCATAATTTATGTAATTTCATTTTTTTTGTAGGAGTTTACTGCTCTATCTTGATGGGAATAAAACATAGAAGGGCAAAAGCATGTATTTAGTATCAGAAAATTATCGAATGAAACTGAATGCTAAATACATTCTCCGTTTGACTTTATATTGATCTTAATGTTTATGCCAGTAACTCATTAGTTTTGTACCAATTCCAATAGTTGTGGTGGCAATAATGTAATTAATGTTAGAGATCTAAGGATGCTTCAAAGGGGTTTATAGTTAATAATGCTTTGATTGTTGGAAGTCCAAATTCTTTTCATATGACTATAGTGAAGGAGTTAAGCTTCATATTGCAGAGATTGAATTGGGCTTAATTTAATCTTTCGATTTAAATTCTGATATAATTTTTTTCTTTCATTTTTCAGTAATAACATTACCTTATTTTGTTTCAATTGCAGGCACTTCTAAAGTTGTAGTATTATTCATGGGCTTTCAAAAATATGGTATTCATGAAGACATCAAATGCTTGCAGTTGCAGAAGCTAGATACTGTGCTCTAGCGCCAACTTTTCGATGTAATGGGTTATGAGAACCTCATCCAGAATGTGAAAAAGCATCTTTTAATTATTTTGTAGGGGATACTTTGGCTATCCTTGATCATTTTCAGATTCAAAAGGTAAAAAAATTTTCATTTATTGTAATTTTGATGAATCATGGTTTAAGTTGGTGAATATGTAATTGCAACTGGCATTCCTTATTGGCAAAGATAACGGTTCCTGGCCAGTTTATTGGCTCTCTCTTCTCCATCCAACAAGGGTTTCAAGAATTGTATCACTAGGTGTGTCATTCTTTGTTAGTCGTAATCCACTAGGAAAGAAGTTTATGAATTTTTGAGTTCTTTATATTGCAAATATTCTTGAACAATTAGTTTCAAGCAGCAGCTTTGAAGGTCTTTGTTTAAGTGATTAGATTCAAACTTTATTTAATATAATTTGGAGTGGCAAATATTTTTACATGATGATAGTAAAAATGGTAATAATGATGTGACAAAAAAAAAAAAGAAGATTGGAGAGAGTAGTCATCGAAAGAGGGTTGATCATGGAGCGGGATTCCTAAAGCCTGTCTCCACCCCTTCATTGATATGTCGCTCTACGTTGTCTCGCTGCGAATTGGGTTTTTTGGATTATGGATCGGGTCAGACATTTAGTGGGTTTATTCACAAGTTTTTTTATTTGCAAAAAAAAAAAAAAAGAATTTAATTATTTTTGATGAATTTAAATTATAAAATAAGATTAATTAATTACATAATCTATTAAATAAATTGAATAATTCAATTAATAAAAATAATACTTACTACTATTAGGTTAAATCTCATTTGATTAACTAAAATATAACGCAAATTTTATAAATATAATACAAAATAACTCAAATTTATATATCAATTATTTAAAAATTTCAATAAAAGATATTTTTATAGTAATATTTATAAGTCAATCATTTAGAACTTTTAAATTATTAATCAAATTATAATATTATCCTCAAGCGGGCATGTATACTAAAAACCGTTCCGATTCCAAACCTGCAGTGGGTTTTATTATTAAAACTTATCCCCGTCTCGTGCTCTAACGGATTGGGTAAAATGTGTTCGAGCGGGTCGGATTTTAATAGGTCCTGCCTAATTGGGTTAAATGCTCAACCCTTTATGCTAAAGAAGTTATGTAGGTGTAGTAGAAAAAGGAGGAGTAGCCTTTGCAGATTGCAAACCTTGCTATAGAGGCGTGGAGAAGCTTGGAACCAAGATAGGGTGCTGTTCAATTATGTTTTGCTTATCTGTTAGCTAGAATAATAGCCATCTCATGCAAATGCTTTGTATCAAATACAAAATGGGTCTTCAATTTATATATTAAAATACTTATATATTTCCAGAAAAAAATCCGTCTTTCCTTTTATTAACACTCAATATGAGAACTTATCTTCTTTTCTTTCTTTTTTTTTTCTTTCCTACTGCACCTTTAATTTAAGTTTTATAAATTCTTTCAATTTAAAATTTTTTAGAAAAATGGTTTGCTTTGGTGTTTCTCAAAGTTAATGGAATTTAAAGGGAATAATTATATAATAGAATAGTGACGGCACGTTATCCGCTGACGTGCCGTAATCAACCAATGAATTTAATACATTTGGCATTAATTTCAATAATTGAAATTAATGCAAAATGTATTAAATTCATTGGTTGATTACGGCACGTTAGTGGATGACGTGTCGTCACTCTGTTCCATTATATAATTATTCATTTCAAGGTTATCGAAGTGACACATATTCATTGTTTTGTTGGTGCTTTCTTTCTATTCTTTTATCCTTCCCTTACGTCTTTGGAAGATCCACAAAAAAATATGTTAAAATTTACGATTTTAAAAATATATTAAAATCATCCCACGCAAAGCAAAGCACGGTTGTTACATCTACGGGCGTTACATCTAGTTGATATTGAATTGTTGTTTCTCATGTTTTATAGTATTAGAATCAAAACAACAAATTTCAAACTAAATTTTTTATTTAAAACTGATCTACAGTTCTTTTGGAAAAAAAAAATCAACAAAATCATAGTATTTTCTATCTTCTTCATGAATTTTTTAATAAAAATACAATGAATAATATTTAATTATTAAAAAATAATAAATATTATTTATTAATTTTTATTAATATTATATACTATAAATTTATGTTTTATATTCTTTCAATTAATATGATATATGACATAAATTTTTCTAAAATACAAACTTGTTTCTTATGCAATCAAAATTTAATTTTAATCAATTATAAAAATCTCTTTAAATTAATAAATACTACCTCCGTTTTCATCAATTCTTTACGTTTCCCCTTATGGATGTTTTTTTGGGTTGTTTACATTTTCATTTATAGTAAATTTTATAATTATTTATTATTATTTTTTTTATTGGTATTGATAAAAAAATAAATTTTGTAAAAAATTAAATATTGTTTATTATTATTTCTACATTAATATTGGTGAAAAGTGTAATTTTATTGGTATGTAGTGAAAAGTAAATATAAAAAAATAAGAAAAACAGATATAGTATTAATTTCTTGGTTAATTAATATCTCTATAAAATAATAAAATATCATGATACCAAGAATATTAATATTAATTTATAGAAATTTTTCTGTACTCACGTAATAACAGACAGTTACTACAAGTAAAATTGATTGATTGCCACTTTATTTGTGAATTGTAATTTTTAGAGTCATTGATATAATCTTGAAATGAAATAATGCATTATGTATCAAATATGATTACATTTGAAGATACACAGAAGAGGGAGAGTAGTGCCACAGTTACCCTATATCCCATCTCTTTTTAACACGAAACATTAATGCAGAAGTTTTGATATCATCTTGCGGCACTTGCAGCATAAACTGCACTTTCATCTTCATCGGAGCTGTCTTCGCCTTTCCACTTTCATCTCCGACCTGAAATCAATAAATTTGTATGTCAACTATCCTTAGATTCTTTATGCCAAAATTAACCCAATTGAAAAGGCAAGACTTACCCAAAGTGACGCCCAACCAAGACGGACATCTGAGTCATACCCAGCTTTAAATTTATAATCCTTGCCGTACGTTTGCTTGTACACAGCACTCCAGCTGTTGGAATCAAAATTATACCAGTAGCTGCAACAAAACCAAATAAAGATTAGGTGATTGCCAGCCAAAGGAAATTTTGCTTTTTCTTCATTTCACAGATTGTTTGATTTCAAGCATCATCATTACAAGCATCATCATTATGCATGACTACAGTTAATCGCATTCAAATATACATCTCGCAGTCTTCTGAAAAGCCAATTGCCAAATATTTGAAATACTAATAGCATTTAGACCAGTTCTTCCTTTTTGCTTTATCCTACCATACATAGCTTCTCAAACACAAATCAGATGACTAGAGATAATATGGGTAATTAATTGAATGATGAGTTCCCAAGAAAATGCTTATACCACAAGCATATTCAAAGTTCTTTCCAAATTTAGATAGTTTCATCCTAATATTGTCGCCGATTTATTTGGAAACAAGTTAAAATGCTAAATGCATTTCCACTCATACTATGATCAAAACAGTCCTCAAAAAGATAGATCTCAGAATAATGAGATGGAGGAGAAAGAATCTTCTAACCTCAACTTATTATTAGTACTGAACCGGCGTTTGAATGCAAATGATAAAGCATTTGAAGGCAGAGAAACACTAGGGATAAATGAAAGTGCTTCATCCTGCAAATAATTCAGAATCATCAATAATAAACAGCATACTCATTCTGTTTCCACGGAGCAATGAAGAAGGCAGCAAAGTAAAAGAAAGAGCTGAGTTAAAACAGTTGAAGCGCGGCCTTATATAAATTAGAGATATATCTTCTTTTAGGACCCCTAATAACGAGATATAGGCATAGCCACCCAGTAGAGGGTGTTCTGCCTACTCTGATTCACCTCCGGTATGGGTATAATAGATACTTGAATTTAGCAACCAAGGATAAGTTGACATGAAGCTAAGCCCATCTTTCAACTTAATCTCGTCCGTCAAATTCAAGTGTCTTTACCTCAAGTATACCGTATGGAGCCACCATCAAGTATAGTTTAGCCATTTATGCAGAAATAAGCGGGAATAGGAGTCACCACTCCCCGTCTTAGATCCCCATAAACATCTCATGTCAGCAATTCGCTTCTTGATATAACCAAAGCCTCTACCAATTAGCAATATAGGACAACCATCGAACAAGGGAGGCTGAAGCTAAAATTGATTTCAACTGTAGCTGAACCTCCTCAAAGAGACAAGTCGTCATGTTCCCTAATGGTAAGAAGAATAAAAATCAAATGAAAAAACAGCAGATTGAGACAATATCATGGAAAGAGTGATCACCTTATACGAGTATATTAGTTTCAAATCTTCCTCATTGAACTGAGCAGTGCAGAGCCCATTCAGTATCTGACTTTTAACAATACCACTAACTGTCAATCTCCTCTTCACTTCCTCATCTTCCCTTTCCTCAAGGGAAACTTCACCAATAGGAAATTTCAAGGTAGCTCTTGGCTGCAAAATTAGGATAGTCATCAAGATAACAAATTTTAAAATAAACCAGGGGAGGGAGTTTTTGCAAACTCAACCAATTACTAGTCTCATTTACTACCCTGCAATCAATTTCTCAAGCAAACAGATTGCTGCACAAGTAAGAATTAAGCAAAGGAAACTTGTACGCATATTTGAAACCTGCATGGTCCAGCTTAGTCAAAAAAAAAAAGAAAGAAATATACATCAGTTGGCTATCTAAATCTGATACCACGCTAAGCCGTAAAACACTCACAAGACTCCAACAGCCTCAAAATCAAACATTATATCATGCAACAATAGCATGGCAAAGATGGAACTTACCAAACCAATTGTTGGAACAGGAGTAGAAAGCTCAAGTGCATACCCAGGGTCAGCAAGCTTTGCAATCATAGCCACCTCTCCTTGTTGCGCCTGAAGATAAGTACGGCAATGGTGAATAGATGGATGAGGATTTTTATTTTTTACAATTGCATGTTAAAAATACATAACACAATAAAAGAAATCTGTATTTTCTAGAACTAAGCATCTAAATTGCTTAAGGAATACTTAAGAACAGTAATCCAGTGCAAAAAATATTGATTTAAGCACTAAGAAGTTTCCAATAAAACCCATCTATATCAAATGTAGGAATCAGCAGAAACCACTGCTTTAAGTAATTATTTCTTATAAATAATTTAGCAAGCTTGTCATAACCACTACATCACAATAACATATTGATTGGCTTTGAACCATAAGAACAAGAACGGAATAGATCTTAATCTAAATTAACACTAAGTGCCTAAAAACTGGGTTAAAGAAATAATTAATGTCTCATCCATTCTCCCAATACATGAAACTAGTTTTGAGTCTGCTTCTTTGGATAAATCAAAGGCAAAATAGCTAAGTAGTAAAATTATCATGAATATCTATGAAGTCAATTTATCATAAATAGTTACGAAATAGGCAACCAAATAACAAATAGACATTGCAAGTACCCATTTAGAACAAACAATTTTTAATTTTACTGCATTATGATAAAAACAACGAAATTTTTGTGAACTTCCAAGAAAATATAAAGACTACCGAAGAAAACCCACATTATGTAACAGTAGAAGAGGAGAATAAAAGCAGAAAAGGAAGCACCTTGACATCATGGGCAGCCTTGAGATTCAAATTCGGACCCACATCAAAGGAACCCTTAATAAGGGCATTATGATCTTCAAGATCATAGTGAATTGAAAGTAATTTGGAGGTGAAACAAATCTGGGGCTCAGAGACCTCTCCTTTGTTATTGTTTTGGAAAGAGAGCTTGACTTTTGCTAAACTATCAAACAACTTACATGAAACCTTGTGGAAGAAATTTGAGCTTTCACTGTCGAACTCTGAGGTAACCCTAAGTGATGGTCTGTTGAAAAATACTGAAGGCGGAGGGGGCGGCGGGGGAGGAGGCGGCGGCGGCGGTGGATCGGAAGGGGGGATTTGTGGAACTCTGTGAAAAGGTTGAAGCGTGGGAGGAGGTGGAAATGATAGTAGCGGTTGTTGTAACGGCGGAGGTGGTGGTGATTCTGACATTGTTTTGTTGGAAATGGATTAGCCGATGGAATTGATTTGTTTGTATATAACTGAGTGTTGGAGAGAATTTTGATATTGATATTGATTTTGTTTGTATATAGTTTTATTGAGCATTTTGATTTTTTATTTCACCAAATATTCAAAAATCAAACTCAACCATTTTTTTAATTTAAAAACAACAATGTCGAAAACAAATTCAAATTTTTTTTTTTTTTTGGCAAAAGGAGCTGATTATTTAATTTCTAATCAACAACCGAACGCCAACGAGAAAAGGACATATTGCTCGTATTACTATCGACAGCTAGGTAAAGTAATTTTAGTTCGTGAGGGTGAATATTGAGTCAAAATTTTCTTTTTCAAATGTGATCCTAAATTTTCAAAATGTATTTTAGGATTCTTTTTCTTTACTTGTTCTTATAAATTGACCTTCAAAATGCATCATTTATATTTTATTTTGAAGTTCAATACAAGCGAAATTTGCTTTTGTTTTTAAGTCTCTTGAATCTCTATCATTTAGTCAATTTTTATAGAAAACTGCAATACTATGTATGCTAGAGCTTACCAGCATTTGCAGAGAATGATGTCGTCGGACCGATTTGAAGATGCAGGTGTTTGCGATGTGGTGGCGGAGAGTGGTTGGAATCCTCAAGGTAAATAATAATAATAATAATAAAACTTGAGGATTGAGGGTAACAAAATTTTTAGCTAAGGGTATTTTTGTTATTTTAAGTGGACTTGACAGCAAAATACACGAAAAATTAAAGGAAAAACCTTGGAGTTGGACCACAGGATAGTAAGAGGATTTTAAAGCATATTTGCCAAACACGGAGGACCAAATCATGGATTAGCGAAAAAATATAAGGACCTAAGAGAAATTTTTCTAATAAAAAACTTAAATAACAATTTCTGAACTTCTCATTTTTCACAAAATCACTCCATTTTAACGTTTATAATAAATTTATCCCAATTGGAAGAGGTCAATAAAATGAAACCCCAATTTTATTTTTTTGGAAATGACTAAGTGGGTGTATTCAATTAGGAGAATTAATAACTTTTAAAATTTTTTTTAAAGAATGATTTTTAAAGACATTTTTAGATTTTTAAAGACTTTTGTAGAGTTTTTAAAATTTCTGAATGATTTTCGAAGACTTTACTTTTATAGACTTTTCTAGACATTGATGAATTTTTAAAGACATTGAAGAATTTTTATAGACTTTAATAAAAGACTTTTATAGACTTTTTAAAAAAGAAAACATACGGCAATAGTCAAATTGATTTTCTTTCAAAAATTCGCATCATTAAATATATTGGTAAATTTATGTTAATGTCTGCAACTACAATTTTACAAACTTTAATAAAATTTTATTCCATCTCTTCTTTATCTATATATTGATTCTCTATTTTATCATTCTTCTTTAATAAAAATTAGTATAAAAAAATTAATATAATTAATGAACATTATCAAATAATAAAGATCTATAAAAAACTACTTAAAATGAAAACATAATGTAGCAAAAATATAAAAATTCAAAACAAAACAAAACAAAATCTTTCGAAAATCAATAAAAAAATTCTAAAAATATATGTTCACAATTTATTGCTCCAATTCAAAAGTTATCCATTCAAAACGTTCTTCAGAAGTCATTTTCACGAATTCAATCTTCTTTGCTCTAGTATTAAGTAACTTAAGTGTTTTATAGCGTGCACGCTTATCCAAATTTGGTATGTCCTTAATAAGATCCCAACAACTGTATTCATTGTTATTAAATGAACTAATAATTTCAGCCAACTTATCAACGGAATTGGTGAGTTTGTGTATGATATCCGATTGAATAGTATTAGGCTCAGAAGAGGTATATTTTCCTTCAAATTCACTTCTGTTACATCTTTTGGTTACTGGAGGAATATCTGAATTTCTTGTTTCTGAAGGTAGAGGTGAAGAGGTATGTTCAAAAGATGAAGACTGATGGAAGGAATTTTGTACATCATTTTGTACAAATGATGTAGTATTAGGATCAAAAACCAAGTCATCTAATTCAAAGTCTCTACTTCCTTCTTCTTCATATGTTCTTGCATCTGTGTTATCGCCTAGTCCAATAGCATGTCTCCCAGTAGCAATTCCATTTCCAATTGCAATTCTCAAATCTTCATAGTCTATAAAAGTATCCGTACGATAACTTTTATGATTAGGATGAGACTGTTAATAAAAATAAAATAAATTAATACATATTAAATAAAAATAAAAAATATATATATATACTGTTTTAAATGAAATAAATCACCTTAAAATATTCTTCCCATACTTCATCTGGAGCAGTAAACTTTTTAGCAATAGGATCCCATCCAAATCCAGAGCTAAAACGTAGAAGACTGCAGTAATTATTATATCTTTGCCTAAACCATTTCAAACGGCTTAAATATTGGGAATAATTTCTTTGACATCCAAGTTTTGCATTAAGAATAGGGAGAATTTTTTTTTCAATAGTTATTTTACTTAATGACCCATTGCTATCACGCCAGCCTTTTTTTGCAGCATCAACCAAGAGCTGTAATAACTCATTGGTTTCTTCAGCTGTCCATGTTTTGTATTTTTCCCCAACTTTTCCTTTATTCTTTTCGTTTCCTTGGTTTGTAACTCCCATTATAATATTACTCTATTATAATTGCAAAAACAAGCCAAACAAGTTCAAATCATAAAACTATATTGAATTATAGTTCAAATCATAAAAAAAATAATCTCACTTCAATTTTCAACATATATGATATCTGTTTCTTTATTTGGGTAACAAAAGAATGAAAATAACCCCTTATCCACAGCATGTTCATTTAAAAGCTTTTCCCAACAGAAACTCAAGTGTAGTCAAATACAAAACAAGCCCCCACAAAATGCTTCTCAAGAGAAACCACAAGCAAGAATAATAGGCAACACACAACTAAAATGATAAAATCAGGCATGACACTTGCTAGATTACCATATGCCATAGAATAATTCAGAACTTCACAATGACAAGACCAACTGTCATAATTCAATTTGACATTTCATATTAAATATTCTAGTTATAAGTTTATTGAAGACTTGTGTACTAGATAGTTTCACTACTAATAAATATATCACTAAGTCCATGTTTTTAAAGTCTACGTGAACCTCCTCAAGTGTGTTTTTCACATGTCATTTAAGTGTCCAAGGTGGTAAACTAAACTACAGTTTCTCACCATAACAGTACCTAAAACATAAAATGCTTTCAATAATTACAGCATGCTTACAGATTTTCAATAATGAGACGATGAGAAAGGAAAACCACCATTTAAATGAACTTGAAACACAACAAAAACATTAGACAAAAATCTTGTAAATTTCCATTTATGGTAAATTTTCAATATAAAATCTTATTTTTTCACCAACATCAATAAAAAAAATTACAAAACTTACCATAAATGAAAATATAAACAATTCAAAAACATACCCAAAAATGAAAACGTAAAGAAATGAAAAACACGGAGGTAGTAGTAGTTTTTTTTTTTTTTAAACTAATCCCTACACTTTGAGCTAATTGATGGGTGACTCGTCAGCAGATGTTCAAACCAAATTCAACATTATGTAACGAAAATAACAAAACCTTACAATCATCAATAATTAATCACACCAATTGAAAAATGATCATTGTGTGATTTGGATAAAATGGTGGTAACCACAAGCTCACCCAATTCAATACTTCACAAATCGCTAAGACATCTGCCTCCTAAATCATCCTCCAAACGCCATTGTGCTATTAGAACAAAATCCTCTACATCTAAATGTAAGACGCCAATGGATCCATCACCAAACACACCTGCATCCACGTTCAATTTACTAAGAGCACGTGTTGTTGTTGCGGACATCCATTCTTTCTCATCACTCACTTCTTTAGCATTTGCCCATGCCTATATAAATTTTAAGCTCAATTGCCATTTTTTGCTTCCATGCAGCATCGTTTATAATTTGTCACAGTGATCAACACAGCAAAATGGCGAACTGGCACATATCAATATTAGTTTCCAAATCAACTCATTGGAGATGTTCCGATAAAAGAGAGAAGTTGTTGGTAGATGTTGGCAGTAACCATGGATCACGCCAAATCAAAATATCAATACCAACACCAATGTTCCATCTTATTATTGTGACATAGCTTCTTACAAATCTTATCATTGTCACAGAGCTTCTTACAATAATTGGAATTCGAGAGCCATTACAAAATTTGAAGTTGGTTAATACTTTATATCTTAGCAATCTGTGGCAACTAATGAATGTGGATGTTTTATGAGCCGCTTGTCTATACAACATTGCCACAATAAAGTCCATCCAAGCATTTTGGGTTTGCCTTGCCATCCCAACAATAACAATGGGCACTAAAAGTGAAAAAATGCTGAAAATTTTTATCTAAAAATTAAAAGTGTCTTATCAAACTACTGATTTTTAAGGTATTATTTATATACCGAGCTAGAAATCATAGGTTCGCCTCTGAATAGGATGTAATTGTTGTTCTTATGCCCACTACTTTTATCGACCTAGATGTGTTCTACCTTCTTAAATTAAAAAAATTGATTTCTCTTACAAGTCTACAATGTAGACTATTATAAATAGGGTAAGACAACCAAGATCGAAAAGTAATGCATGATTTTGAATTTTATTTCAAATTGATTATCAAAGAGAGGAAGACAGACATTTGTGCATTTTGGAAGAATTGTCGTATCATAAAAAAGTATTTTAAGATCGCCATAAATCTAGTTTTATAAATTCCAAACTTAAAACCTAATTTATAAAAGGAACAAGAAACCTTTTGAGTGAAAAACTAATTGTAGTATTTAATACTCAAAATCAATTTAATATTTTTGGCCACAAAGACCAATTTAAAGAAAAATTATATATTAAAAATAAATTGAACAAACATTTTTCCAATTTGATTATCTTGAATTAGTTTTGTACCCAAAATTAATTTATTTTAATTATATTCAAAGATGCTTAACCTCTGATTAAAAATTACTTAATAAAATAGAACATAATAAAAAATTATATAATCAAATACCTAAAAAATAGGGAATTTATATGGTTTAGCACACGCTTGAGTTTTCTTTTAAAAATATAGCACTTTGAGTTTGATATTAAAAAATATAGCACATTTCAAGTGCTTTTATATATGTTCACCTCAGGCAACCTATTTCCGCCGCTGCCATCTTCGGTTACAACCATTGACACGCACCCTACCAAAAGAAAGCTAACGTCTTGGAGAGTCTAGTGCCGTTAAGATCACTTGTCACATCCTAAAATTTTAAGTCAAATATATAATACTAGTTCGAGTACGGAAGTACACTTTGAAATATAAAGAAAAATATTACATTTAAATTATAGTCGTAATTTGTCAGGAAATTTAACGGTAAAATATAGTCCGAATAATAATTGAAGTTTAGATTGTAATGAGAATGGTGCAAATTAAATTAAGGCAAATGCAATTAAATATAAATAGAGGCATAAATCAAATGCAATTAAATGTAAGTAGAGAATAATTTTAGAGATTATATTAATTTAGGGGATCAACATATAATAATAATAATAATAGAAAATGAAGATGATAATTGACATAATAATAATGATGATGATGATGTTGGGAAAGAAAATAGAAAATGAAAGAAAAAGAGGGGAACACGTTAATAGTATAGAAATTGAACAAATGTGAAGAAGAGGAAGAAAGGAGTGGGGAACAAGGAATTAGACAAATATAAATAACAATTTTTGTTTTCTTTTTTCAGTTTTCTTTTCCTTTTTCATGTTTTCTTTTTTCAGTTTTCTTTTCCTTTTCCAAGATGGAAAACAGAATATAGAAATAATATTTGGAAAACACGCCAATAGTAGAAAACATATTAACATTGGAAACATTGGAATGTTGGAAAATTTGGAAAACATTCTTTTATTGGGTTTCTAATATATGTTATAATTTAGAAAATTAGAAAATAGTTTTCTAATTTTTTAAAATTGAAAAATTTTATGACTAAACAACAAACTCTACTTCCGTATTTTCCTAGAAAAGTTTTATGGAAAACAGGCCATATTTTCAAAAACTAAACAGGCCCCAACTTTTCCTGAATAGAACATAATCAATGGCTTAAAAATACATGTTAGTTACAATTAAATTTCCATAATAATATCATGAATAGACAAATCAACATAACCAAATGGCCAAAAAAATCTATAAATTACTCCATGTATCATTAATGAAATTGTTCCTAATTCGATTCTTAATGCTGCTACGTCTGAATATAAAAGGAATCTATTGTCACATATTTATATTGTTTGTCCTCCAACGTTGTAGGCTAAACGTAATGCTTGTAATTCTTGCAATTTATCTTAACGTAACATGAAATAAGCGAAACAATTTGTTTGAGAAATTGAGATGTAGCAAATAAAAGACTAAGAAAATTGCAATATTATTGTATGAAACAAGGATTGCCAATAGCAATTTCTAAAACATAGTAAAATCAAATACAAAATATTTTATCTCATGATTTAAAAAATATGTGGCTGAAAATATGAAATAAGCCAAAAAATTTATTAAAGTTGTAGCAAATACAAGTCTAAGAAAATTGCAATTATCGGTATACAACAAGGATTGCCAATAGCAATTCCTAAAGCATGGTAAGGGATGCACATGGGCGGGATTCTCCATTTCTCGTTGAAATCCGACCCAAATAGGGAGGGAAATTTCTATTAGTTTTCTCCATGGGGCTGAGGACGGGGTATGATTTTCCCCCATTAGCGAAAATGGAGTAGGGATGAATTTTATACTCCCCGCCAATGGAGATTCGCATCTCCGATTCCGTGGAGATCTCCATCTCCAATTCCGTGGGAACCCGCTAATATATAATATTTTAATATATTATAATAGTAAATAAATTAAAATAATATTATAATAATTGATATAGTGAATAATTTAAAAAAATAAATTTTCTTTAAAAGTATTATTTTTATATTTTGTAATCTAATAATTAATTAAAATTAATTCTAATAATTTTTTAAAATTTAAAATGGAAATTGGGGGAACTCCATGAAAATGGGGATCTCGCGGGAATAAAAATGAGAATAGGGAACAAATTATATATGTGGGGGATGAGAATAGAAAATGTATCCCCACCCCGTGACCATACTAATCTATAATATTTTATTTCACGATTTGAAAAACATAAAAGTGCTATACGAAAGTTTGTTTATTTTTTAAAGAAAATTATTTACATTGCATCATAACAATTGTGATTTTACCAATGGTTAAGAGGGGCAGCCATATATCAACATGTATTAGTATCAATTTAAATAAAAAAACTGTTAATATGAATTGAAATAGTCTATTTAATTTTATATATTATATAGAAATAATAAAATTTTAAATTAAATTTATATAATAATCATTAAAAAAAAAAGATAATATCCTAAAATAATTTGTTGTCAAACTACTTTAACTTAGATTTTATCTTACATACAATTGTTGGTCTTTAATTTTAAAAAATCAATTTTGGAAAGTAATGTAATAATTATTAATTTAGGATAAAAATAGAAAGAAATAATATACACTAATATAAAATAAAATAGAAATAATTATTATACACTATACATAAAAATGGAAAGAAATAATTTTGAACCATTAATTTATAAAGAAACCAATTTAATTAACCATTTCCCCTTTTCTATCATAGGCATTCTAAATTAAAATAAATCAATTGAGTGCTTTGTAAGTAATAATTCTTTTACTTTTTATATATTATATACATATATAGATACGTAGAAATTTGAATATAAGTTATATTTAGTTAGACGCCATTATAAAGTAGTATTTCCAAATTTTTGATCCAATTATAATTTTAAATTTATTTTTAATGCTCTGCTCAATATTTTAATTATCTATATTATAAATTTTTTGTTTTTATAATATTTTGATCCTAATAATTTAATTAATTAATAACAATTTAAAAAAAACTCTTAGATGCGTAGATTAATTGATAAGCTAATAATATTTTTTTTTTAAGAAAATCAAACAAATAATATTAATAATATTTTGAAGGTTGCTATTTTATAGTTCCGTAGCAATCTTATGTACAATAGGATTTTTTTTACTGCAACTCTTTAACTTTCTTCAATTTTTTTAAAAAATTTATTATGTACAATGTAGGCAAGTGGTTCTATTGTGATCCAATAAAGGTTTGATATTAATAAGTCTAAAATTTGATTCTTCTGTTTTGATGTAATAAAAGAATTAGAAAATATGTAAAACATTTCAATTTGTGGTTTTGTAATTTTTTTTTTTTTTTTAAAGTTTGTGGTTTTGTATTGATTTTGTAATTTATATATCTCTCTTTTATTTTTTTACATTTATTTTAGAAATCATCCCATACTTTTTTTTTTTTAACATAGATATCCTAATTCCTATGAGAAGGGGGAAGTGGAACTCGAACCTTAGACCTCTGGTTTAGAACGGAAATGCTCTATCAACTGAGCTGGCCTTCGTTTCCAAATCATCCCATACCAATTGTTTTGTTTCATATGTTTTGAATTGCTTCTTCAGGAATTTAAATGCTAAACTAATTATAATTCAACTTGGGTTATATAGTAGTATTTGTCAAGTTTGGGTTTAGGAATTGAAAAATTATATTTTCTCGTTTTTACTCTGTACAGCATGTGATATATATATACATCTATTTGTTGGGCCTATGTGGGCTTAGTCTAATCTACTTTCTAACTTAAATATAGTAAATGGGCATAACCCGTAACTATTAGGGTAAGCTTATAGATACATCTTATTCTTTTGCTTTGCTTAACCCTAGCCGTTCTCTTGTTTTCTCTCCTTTTGCACATCTGACTCCTTCTTCACTGATAGCACTTATAGTGACGGTGTATACTTCTTCACCCCCCTCTCAAACTGGAGTCTCTGTGAAACAAGACCCAGTTTGGATATCATATAGTTGAACCGTTGAATGGGTAATGATTTCGTGAACAAATCTGCTAACTGATTTGATGTGGGAATATGAGAAGTACGTAGCAGCCGAGATTGAATATGGTGACGGACAATATGGCAATCGATATCAACATGTTTTGTTCTTTCGTGGAAAACCAGGTTGTTAGCGATGTGAAGCGCCGCTTGGTTATCACAAAATAAAGGTATCGGCCTTTCTACTTTAACGTTGAGATCTTGTAATATTCTGCTAATCCATAGGATCTCACACACTGTATTTGCCATGCTACGGTATTCAGCTTCAGCCGTGCTTTTACTAACTATGTTTTGCTTCTTTGTTTTCCATGAGAGGAGAGATCTTCCCAAGAAAACACAGTATCCAGAGAGAGATCTTCTTGTCGTTGTGCACGCCGCCCAGTCAGCGTCACAATATGCTGTAAATTTGAGATCTGTGTCAGTTGGGAAAAACAAAGAAAGATCCGGTGAGGAGTTCAAGTACTTCAGTAAATGGATAGCCGCCTTAAAATGGCCTTGATGAGGTTTCTGCATATACTGAGAAAGTTGCTGAACGGAGTAAGTGATATCCGGCCTTGTAAAGTTCAAGTATAAAAGGCGACCCACCAGTCTTCTGTAAGGCTCTGGGTCTGGTAAAACAGTACCCATTTCTGGTAAAAATTTCCAACCTTGTACAACCGGAGAATTTGCTTTGCTTTGCGTGTCAATTTTTGCATCAACAAGTAAGTCTGTGATGAATTTGCGTTGTGAAAGGTAGAGACCTTGTTGATCTCTGATGATTTTAAGGCCTAGAAAGTATTGGGCTTTTCTTAGGTCTTTGATGGTAAATTGATTGTGAAGGTATTGTTTAACCTTGTGAATCTGTGCTTCATTATTGCATGCAACCAATATGTCATCTACATAGATAAGTAGGATCACAAAATCTGTTGTATCTTGTTTTGTAAAAAGGCAATGATCATTTTCTGATTGCTTGAAACCAAATTGTTGAAGTTTGTCTGTAAGCTCCTTGTTCCACTGGTGCCCTGCCTGTTTCAGTCCATAAAGGGACTTTAATAATCTACAAACTTTCCTTGGCTGTGCTGTGTTATATCCTTCTGGAGGTTACATATAAACTTCCTCATCAATGGTGCCATGTAAATAGGCATTGTCGATGTCTAATTGGTGTAAGTGCCAATTGTACTTAGCTACAAGTATGAGAAGGATTCTGACTGTTACTAGTTTAGCTACAGGTGAAAAACTGTCAGTGTAGTCCAACCCAATTTGTTGATTGTATCCTTTTGCAACCAGCCTTGCTTTATATCTGTCAACTATTCCATCTGGTTTGTACTTGACTCTGTAAACCCACTTTGAGCCAATAGCTCTTTTGTTTGGTGGTAAATCAGTGATTTCCCAAGTGTGGTTATCCTCCAGAGCCTGCAACTCTTTTTGCATAGCATTTATCCAATTTTCATCAGAAATAGCATGTTTAAATGAACAAGGCTCATGAATTTTGTTGACATTGGCTAGAAAACTGGATATTTGGGGTTCAATGTGATGGATTGTGTTTGTTGCAGTAATGTTT
>CATIWJ010250868.1:0-14887 GCA_949640765.1 Croton laevigatus | reverse complement strand
CCATAAAGAATGAAACTACAATTACAATTACAATACATTTATAATTTTACCGGGTCACATACTTCCCTGTTTAATTCGAAAATTTTAAATAAAACATCAATTCAGGTTATTCTTGCATCATTAAAATCTAAATTTAAAATTCATTAATCTAAAAATGTATACAATTCAAATTACAATTTAAGTAGTATAGGTGAACCATTAGGCACTTTATTGAGAAATTTTCTTTTCTTTTCTTTTATAGAAAAAAAGGGGTAACTTTAAGATCATGAAATAATTAAATTGATGTCGTTATATGTAAGTTAGGTATATTAATGTCTTGGTCTAGTAAATGGGACTTAATTTGTAATTCATGCAACAAACCATAAAGCTCATCATTTGACAAACCGTATGTGAATGCAGTTTTCAAACATTTATAGGACACAACCATACTTTTTGTACATCACTATCCTTTTTATGATCAACCAAAGGGTCAGCGGAGAGAGATTGACAGAAACTAGTACTTGGCTATATTGTTGAGTCTCCTTATTTGCTTTGGATACAAGTCTCAATCTTCTGTTTGTTGTCTTTTAATTTTACTTTTTTTTCCAATGGCCTCCTTCCTTATTCATAGCTAAACTTCAGTGCTTATTTAAATTATTTTTATAATATGAAAATTAATATTTCGTTTCAAGAGTAAAAAATCTCATATTATGAGTTGGGTGAAAATTAATGTTAGAAACGTTAGTTTCAGAATTAGTTTCAGAATGAACAAATAGGATTGTGTATAAAAAATTACAGAAATAAAAGCCTAAATAAAACGGAATTAAACTTTAACCGAAAAACAGAAAAATTATGCTTAAACTTGTACAAGCAGTCTCCTTAAGATATGATTTGTCCGCAATTGACAACTGTCAACTAGAACCTAAGGACTAACAACAGCCTTTTATGAAATTTGGATGCGTTTATATAGGGCAGAGGCTACAGACAGTAGGTCATTTCGATCCAACATTCGCGTCGCCTACAACGTGCAAGGGCGCATTGGAGGTCCACCCATGCGCGCAAGAGAGAGCATCTAATCTTATAATTTACTATTTTACGAAATAGTCATTCCTTATAAACTGCTCCATCATCTCATAAATTAGCAATGTAGAATTCTATCCATTTGTCTCATAATTTTTTATTTTAGCCTTACTTTTGAGCTTCAATTTCTCATTCACTTTGTATCCGTTTTGAGCATATAATATACCGTCAAAAAGTTCTTATTCCATAGAATACAATGACACATATCATGTTATTCAAATTGCAACTTTCCCGATAAAATATTACACTCAAAATTTAACTAATAATCACTTTCCCAAGCTAATATATCCAACAATTAATATGTTTTGTAAAAGAAAGAAAATTCAATGCATTCGAAATAGTAATTATCAGAAATTAATTTATATATACGCTATCATCAAACTAATTAGTTTTGGTGTATTCGTATATTTATTAGAAGAAAAAATATGATAATGTTCATAACATCAAGTACAGAAGATTACTCATGAAGTAATAATTTTTTTTTTCCTAGTTAAAGACTAATATTTTCTAGTTAAATTATTCAAATTTTGTGATGGGTAAACTATGAAAAGCATTAAATGTCTTGTTTGGGTCAAGATTTTCACACGTTATTCACAACACAACCTTCTCTTTTTTTTTTTTTTTACCATAGATATAACTCACGCGCCCGAATATGAAGAGGAGATTCAAACTCTATCCGCTTGAATACGAGAACAGATTGTTTACTAACTCTGCTGCGCCTAAACTACACAACCTTGTTAACTAGCTTATGTTGTAATTCTTGTCTGACTCCAAACGATTTCAAGTGTGTGTTTGTTTATTCATACAAAGCAGTTCCCTGCCTTCAAACACTTTGATGATTAATTGTTCTGTGAACTATCCTCTCTGTTATTGAAATTTTTTTTCCAGTAGCTGCAGTACTTTTTCGACTTTGAGGCTTTGGTCAAATTATGTGTCAACTACTTTTTATCAAGAAACTTGTTAGGGATACGATAGGCCCAACTATTAAGTATCTAGTCTCAAGAAGCTGAATTGATGCCTAAGCAAGAAGAGCAACTTTGGCATCAGCTATATAAAAGGAGCTACATAGATTAGCTAATTGTTATGGAATTAGGGTAGAGAGATCTGCACAGGCATTTGCCTGGGGCCGAATTCATTTAGCCATTTATCCCTTCCTTTTTGTTTATCCATCATCTTCTATTAGATTGAACTTCCATGTAATCACACTCCAACAATTAATATAATCTTCTTCTCTACAAATCCTATAGTTCTTTACTTAATCTACTTTCTATTATCTAATTGTTCCTAATTCTATCAAAACTTTGTTGTGCGACGGTGAAGTCACTCTTTCCTAATGAGGGAAAGCATGGAGGTTTGTTCATACCCTATCAGTTATTCTTGTCATTATCCTTTGATGAAGATCTTGGCAAGCAGGAGGAAAAAGAGAAGGAAACTAAAGTTGTTAAATACAACAAAAATAAAAAGAGAAAAAACGTTGAGGAGCAAAATCAATTGCAAGGAAATGATAGAAAAAGAAGTAGAAAGAGATGATGACGAAAATGAGGAAGGAGGTATTTGATGTTCATTTATGATAATTGGCTTCTTGAAGGGCATTTTTTTTTTTATTGCTTTCATTATGATAGTCATGATTTTTGGCTTAAACAGGTCATCTCTGATTTATAAAGCTGCCACTTTAGCCCCAGATGATGCAGAGCGGAAAAGGATGCAAACCGAGTCACTTTCTGCTGTGTCTGAGACATATTTTCGCATCTTGAAGCATACCATGCACTCAATTACTTCCAGATTTATTTCCAGACTACACAGTAGCAGTTAATTTTGTATTATTGTACGAGAAAAACATCGGACGGTGTAACTTTCTTTTACTGGATCTCATCGCATGTCATAAATGCTCCTTTGATTTAGGGAACTTAAGAGTTTGTAGAATAAATGGGACATGCATAGACAAAAGTCTTTTTTTTTTTTCCTTCGAAAATTCATGTGCGCAAGACTTGTGTATCGCTTATCAATTATGCTTCCATGTTTATTTGCTGTTCCATCAATGAAGCCACGGATAATTTAGCTGCCAATGCTCCTGGATCTCATCCTCTGCTTGCACCCTGTCTTAAAGGATTGGGAAAGTTTTCTCATCTTTAGATCTGGAATGCATTGGAGATCTTATGAATTATCTGAAAAAGCTTGCTGATTGCGGAAGCAATTCTAACCGCTCATCAGAAAAAAATGAGCTGTTAGAATTGCTTCCACAACCAGCAAGCTTTTTCAGATAATTCATAAGATCTCCAATGCAATCCAGATCTAAAGATGAGAAAAATTTCCCAATCCTTTAAGAAGGCGTGCAAGCAGAGGATGAGATGCAGGAGCATTGGCAGCTAAATTATCTGTGGCTTCATTACTAGAACAGCAAATAAACATGGAAGCATAATTCTTGCGCACATGAATTTCGAACAAAAAGAACTTTTGTCTATGCATGTCCCATATATTCTACAAACTCTAAGGGGCATTAGATCTGCTCCAGAAATAAAATGATTTGCTCCTTCATTCCTTTTGTGAATGTTTGACTTGAAAGGGAATCAGAAGTTTTTTATTTTTATTTTAATTTTTTTTTGGCATGAAGTACCTATATATTATTAATAACATGTATTTAAAACTTATAACTTTTATTTTTGTTAAAAAAAATAACATTTATTGTTGATTGATAATATGAATTGACATCCTTTTCCGCTCTGTATTATCTGGGGTTAGAGAGGCAGCTTTATAATCAGCGATGACTTATTTAAGCCAAAAATCATGCCCATCATAATCAAAGGAAAAAAAAAAAAAACCTTCAAGAAGCCAAATATCATAAATGAACATCAAATACCTCCTCTCTCATTTTTGTCATCATCTCTTTTCTACTTCTTTTCCTATCATTTCCTTGCAAATGATTTTGCTCAACTTTTTTTCTCTTTTCATTTCTCTTGTATTTAACTTTAGTTTCCTTCTCTTTTTCCTCCCGCTTGCCAAGATCTTCATCAAAGATAACGACAAGAATACCTGATAGGGTACGAACAAATTAATTCAGGAGATAAACAAAAGATCGAATAGAAATGAGAGTAGCTAAAATGATGATGCATTTGTGATAGCAGTAATTCTCAAACCATTTCAATGTTTAAACTACTTCGTAGAGGTGGGAAATTATCATCAATATAAGGTGCATAATCAACATGTATTAAAACTGAACAAGTACATTTGAGAAATGAATAGGCGCTGGATACACCACCAGTTTCCAATTAAAAATTAACATGTTTCCGAAAATATACTTCAATGACAAACCAAGGTCGCACAGTCCTAAATAATGCCATACTATTACAGGGTAGAGCATCATCTAAAGGGAGATAGATAAGAGAATACTCTTTATATACCTCAATAGTAGGGGTGTTCAAAAAATTCCGATCCGACTGATCTGATTCGATAAATAGAATATCTGATCCGATTTTTAGAGTACCGGATATTTCGGATCGGATATCCGAAAAAAAAAAATCGGATCGGATTCAGATCGGAAAATTAAAAATTTCGGATATCCGAAAATTTATTTGAAAAAAAAAAAAATTTTACATAGGGTAGGGTTTCCTTCGTTTTCATTTGAAGACCAGCCGCTATTTTCGTTCCCATATTTCTTCTCTTCGACTTCTACATCATCAGAACCAGAGCAGAGGCGTCGCCGCTTTCCCGGTAGCGATCGACGGCCCTCAGCCGCTGTGCCCGTGCCGACGACGAAGCTCCTCCGCTATACTGCCTCCATCAATGCAAGGTAAATAACAGATCCCATCATATCTGATGTTTCCTTCGCCTAACCCAAACTGAGATTCATCTTGCTGAAACATCACAATCAAAAATTGGCGCGGAGATACTGCCCAAATTCTTCGTTTTCTTGTTGATTTTACTCTACTAGCTTCTGTTCTTGGTGATATTATCAGATCTGAGCTCTCTTTGTTCTCTTCTTCATAATCAAAAATCGCAGTCTCTGTTTCAGTCCCAGCCGCAACAATCGCCGTCTCTGTTTCAGTCTTATATTCTGTTAACCCGCTAGCAAATGAGACAATTGCTAAGCTCGAAAATCTTAATGTGTATGCAAAATATGGCCTTGACTAATCCTAAGATTGAAGTGATTTGGGATTCGGTGGTGGAAGAGGCAAAGGGAGAAAGACTTTTGGGTGGCCTGAAAATGAAGAACTTGGTGACAGGAAAAGTCACTGACTTGCAAGTTTCTGGACTGTTCTTTGCAATTGGGCATGAACTTGCCACAAAGTTTCTGGATAATCAGCTTGATCTTGACTTTGATGGATATATTGTGACAGTACAAGGTACCACCAAGACAAATGTTGCTGGTGTTTTTGCTGCTGGAGATGTGCAATTTTAATGTGTAATTTTAATGTGTATGCTTCTATTTATTATGCAGGTATTGTTAAAAATTCGGATATTTCGGATCATCGGATATCTGATCCGAGATTTCGGAGATCCGGTTTTGTTCGAATCGGATACGGATTGCATTTTTCCTGATCCGATTTTTTCGGATATCCGAAATTTCGAATCGGATCGGATAATCCGACTTGAACACCCCTACTCAATAGAATCAAGATGCAATTGGCAATCATGAGCTTTAACGTGATCGGCTATCAACCAAACAGCCTCCACTGTAGCTTGACCCCCATGCTTTCCCTTATCAGTAAAGAGTGAGTTCACCGTCGCACAACAAAGTTTGCTGTTAAAAAGTAGTTGACACATAATTTGACCAAAGCCTCAAAGTCCAAAAAGTACTACAGCTACTGGAAAGAAAAAAAAAATTCAGGATAGTTCACAGAACAATTAATCATCAAAGAGTTTGAAGGAAGGGAACTGCTTCGTATGAATAAACAAACACACACGCTTAAAATCATTTGGAGTCAGACAAGAATTACAACATAAGCTGCTTAAGTTTCCTGGTTCCATATATTTCACTGTGTCATATTTGACACGACCTCCCAAGGTTTTTTATGGCTGATGTCTAATATACAGCCATGAGGTTGAGCATCTTGATATATGGAAGTTCTTCTTTGGTTAAAAGAAGGTTAAAAATGCACCCTTGGATAAAGATTATGACATATACAGCACTGCAAGTTTTTTTCAGTAACTGTTGCAAACTTAAATATGGTTGAAAATTGCTACCTAGGACGGATATACTTTAAAAACTTGCATGTAAACGGTTACCTTTTTAGATTACTAAAAAAACCGGTAAATATCTGGGAAATTTATGTCAAAACTTAGCTACAATAGATTATAACAATCTGAAGTAGGAGGCCAGAAGTTGGCAACCACAATAAATTACTAAGGCTACTCTTTTCCCATTATAGTTCTGCAGAATCTTATTAATGATTCAAAAGCAGCCTCCACACTGCTTACACCAACACTCTCATTTTATTCTACCAATGAAAAAAAAAATCTGTGAAGATGAAAAGAACTATAGCAAAACCTTATAACATCATCCGGGGAGCCAATGTTTTCAATCACAGCACCTAACAAGTTCTCGTGGAAGTTAAAGTGGGGAACTGCTTCAAGCAAAGTACAGATGCAGCGAACAGCCACAAGCTGAAACTTGGTCTGCTTCTCCAGTGCCATCAGCTTTGCCAAGAATGCCTATCAATGCATTCCAAATGAAAATATTAAAGCAAATCAGAAATTAATCTTGGAACCTCGACACAACAAGGCAAAGTCAAATTATAAAGATGAAGATAAAGTATCTTAAATTCTGCAATTGTTATTCATAACAAAGAGCAGCAAGTAAAACCTTGTATACAGACAGAAGTGTTGACTCATAGTAACGCGTCTTCTTAACTTCCTTGGAAACTTTCATTTCTAGCTCCTTTTCAGTTGAAAGCCTCATCCCTGTCATATGAATGTTACAAGGAAAAATTTTACATTACGCTCACACAACAAATAGCTACAGAGCATTATCAACAGAGTCTAACAAAACAAATGCTGGGACCTGGAATCTTACCCCAGAATGATATCTTTGAAAACAGCCAAAAAGGATAGCAATCCAAGTTTAACAACAGTATGTTCATCATCTTTACAGAATTGAAACATCTCCTTCAAAGATTTTATGTTGGCCTCTGGATCTGCCAGGAGTGCAATTCCCAGCTCTGCCAGCTTAGATTTCTTGTTTTCAAATGTTGCTTCAGCAGAAAGATCTTCTTTCACCTCAGCCTAAAGAAATAATACAGCATGTTTTAATGAGATCCCCAAAATTGAAACATCATATGCGCTGCTGTATGACCCAGAGCAGGAAAAGAAACAAACATTGAACAAAATAAGCACAATCAAGACCATAATAGAATCCTATGCATACACTAAACCTAGCATTCAGAGAAATCAAGCAAATACATGTAACGTATGTTATTTGCATGAAAAGCAAGAACAGTGCTTAGGTGAATCAATAATTTTATTAGTTTATACTATGAGCCATAATTTTTTGAAGTACTCATTATAGCAAGGCTATAGATAAAAAATAACAATAATTAGAAAAAAAAAAAAAAGCTATGCAAACACAGCATTGAATGACAAGCGAGAAAACCTTAAGACATCACCATAATGAATGTGCCCTAAGAACGTAATTGAGATTGTTATATCTCTCAACATACTAGAAAGCTAATAGCGAGTTAAAACTAGGCGACCTCACTGGCTTGAGGCCAGGAGTTCGAATCCTAATAACTTAACTAAAAAGCTTAATTTGTCATTAAAAAAAAAAAAGTTAAAACTAGGCATAAAGAGGGGGTTTCTCAAAACTTATAAGTTGGTCAAAACTAATTATAAGCAATTTTTAGATTATAAGTTGTTCATTTAAGTGTTTCTGAAGACTTAATTTGTAGATTATAAGCAAATTATAATTTGCTTTTCATAAGTTGGATTTTGCAGCTTCCAAAAAAACATATTATAAGCTGTTTTGGTTTGACCAGCTTATTTACATTAACATCCTCATATTTTTATTTTATTCCTATATTACCTTTGTCAAAATATCAAAATCCATTTTTAATCTCATTTTCACATATTTTTTTTGGTCATTTTATCAGTTTCTACAACAATAAGTTGATTATAAGCTAGCTTACAGAAACACTTCAATTGATTATCAACTGATTATAAACTGGTTATAAAGAAACACTTCACTGCTTATTTTTAATCTGATTGTAATCTAAAAATCACTTAACACAATAATTTGAAAAGCATAAGTTTTGAAAAACACCCCCTAAAATCAATTGAACTCTCATTTTATAAATCTGAAAGTATAAAATCATGCATTTGCCAATGGAATTAGGAACAAGTGTAATAAGAAAATACCAGAACAGCTTCTTGTGGAGTGTCTTGCACATTCTCAGTTTTCTCCATTTCCTTCCCTTGTTTCTTCGCCTCTTTCTTGGCTTTTTTGAGCTTTGCTCTCCTTTCTGCTTTTGTCCTTGAACATAACTTTATCACCACCAGAATCCTCCTCCTCACCGTCTCCATTTTCCTCGGCATCCGGCGTTTTGGACACTGCTTCACAGAAAAATAAAATTGAAAACAAAAAAAACAATGCAAATAACATTGAAACTGATAAAATCAAAGAAAATTTACATGTTCGGTAGTAAAGTTTTCCATCTAAAGTCTTGACAAGAAGAGCATCAACAGGATCAACTTCAAGTTGCTTTTCCTTTTCCTCCTCTTGCTGCTTTAACTTCCGCCGCTCCTGCCGCCTCTCATAAGCTGCTTCTATATCGTCTCCTTCCAAATTAGCTATGCGAGTAACATGCCTGTGACGTAGAAATGTAATAACAATTTAACAACAATAGCTAAATTATCCGGAAAGAAAGTGAAGAAAGAAGCTTACTTAGTAATGGTCTCGGTGTCCAAACGAGAAACGAAGCCGGCGTATTCGATATTTTCATTGACGAACTGCAAGTCCTCATCGGAGACCTCTATTTCGTCTTCTGCTATTTCCGGAGGTAGTTCGGCGGTAATATTACCTTTTGCTTTTGCTTTTGCTTTTGCTTCTTCTTCACCATCTTTTAAAACTGCTGCTGCTTCTGTCGCCAAACAAAATGGCGGAAACGTCGAAAGGCTGACCGGAGCAAGGGCTTCGGGTTTTAGACCAATGTAGTCAGAGGTAGAGAGACTCGGCCGATTCGATTTTCTAAAAATGAACCTCATTGGCCCATCGAGTCTTAGGGCCCAATTTCAAAACGGAGCCCAAGTTATGAAAACGGCTGGTTTTGGGTATTCCAAAAACAAATGGATACAAAATGCATAAATATTACCTTCATAATATTTTTTCCATTTAATTTAACAAAGCTACACACAAAATAATTGTGGTAGCAAATTTGTTCACTTTTTAAAAAATATATTTATGCAAAAGTTGCTTTATTTCATAGAGGTTAGAAAAATAGAGTCTTAGTGAAACAGACTCAAGAATTAAAATAATTAGAAAAAATTCTCATTATAAAAAAAATGTTAAAAATGGTAATTTATAGGAAAAAGGATAACTATTTTATATTTTTTGTAAAATTATTATACTTCTTTTGTATAAATATAAAAAAAATCCAGACTTATTTTATAATTTGAGCACCTTATTATATGGGTGTTGTATGACTACTGTATTATTGTACAGTTATTGTATAACTATTGTATAGGTTTTGTATAGCTACTATATAGTGAACTTTTTTTTTTCCTTTTTTTTTAATAAAATGTTCAAAAATACTTTTAAAATTTAATGAGACTCTTTTTTCTTCTCAATTTTATAGCGTGTCCATTTTTTTTTTTTAAAAAAAAAAGAAACTGAATTTACATATTCTATAAAAAAAGACAAAATAGATCATTTTTCTAATTTTTATTTATTTTTGTTTATAATTATCTATTATTTATGTGAATTTTGTTTCTCTGATCATCACTATTTTTAATTTATTTACTATTTATTATTATATTTTTAAACATATTTAAGCCTTTTATTTATATATACTTGATTATCATTCCTTATTTATAGATTGTTTACTTTTTGTTTATAAGTTTTGTTTTTTTTTTTTTGTTCCCTTGTCAACAACTACCAAAAAATCTATAACATCACCAACAACGATAACACCAACATAATATACATCAAAAGAATATCTAAAGAAGATGATGAAGCTAATGGTACCAAAATCAGTACTTGAAACTCATTGAAAGTTATCAAAAAAATTGATGAGATGTTACAGCTGTAAATTTTAAAGAAGATGATGAAGGTAATGGTACCAAAATCAGTACTTGAAACTCATTGAAAGTCATCGAAAAAATTGATGAGAAGTTACAGCTGTAAATTTTAATATACATGTATGAGCTATTTTAATTCGATGATCAACTCAAGGGGTTGGCCTGGTGGTGAGGTAAGTCACCAAAGACCAAAAGGTCATGGGTTCAAACTTTAGGAGTAACTAAAGGCAAAAAAAAATAAAATAAAATAAAATAAAATAAAATGATGATCAATTCTCTTTCCAATATGTGGCGAGTAAGGTCTTGTTAATGGTGAAGATGGTGTCATTGCCCCTCTTTCACTCCACTAGGCTCCATTTCTAATAGGAGTGAGCAAATGAGTAGGGTAAAAAGAGAAATTCAAATAAAACGGTTAGAACGGATCAGGTAAGATATGTCAAACATGTAATTCAACCAAAATAAATAATCGGGTAACATATTTTTTAGCCAAAACTAGGCTCCATTTCTAATAGGAGTGAGCAAATGAGTAGGGTAAAACGAGTAATTCAAATAAAACGGTTAGAACGGATCAGATAAGATATGTCAAACATGTAATTCAACCAAAATAAATAATCGGGTAACATATTTTTTGGCCAAATTATCCGTTTTGGCCAAACAAGAAAACAATGTTGTTTTACTTTTCATTAATACGACATCGTTTTAGCCTTGCTCTTCTCAATTTTATCCAGCAGAATAATTCATCTGTCATTTATGTTATCCATAATTTAAATTGTAATTGATGAACTGAAAATTTATATTTAAATTTTTTTTTGGAGATAAAAAAAAAATAGAATGTTAATTTTCAATTCAACCAATTCGGGTAATTTGGCCAAATCGGGAATTTAATATATTCTAATTCAGCGAGGCATATATAAATCGGTCAAGTCATGTAAAAATGTATAATTCGGGTATGAATTCTTATTTGGACAAAAATGCTAAGAAAAAAAATTCTCTAATATGTTAATTCAAACAAAAATCGGTTAAAATTTACCCGATCTGCTCCGAATGCTTACCTCTAATTTCTACAATTATAGCAATGGCGGATTCATTCGGTGTTCTAAATAGCGACGTGTGAAATTAATATGAATTTAAGAAAGAGTAATAAAAGTAAAAATTGAAATAACTGAGCATATCGGATCAGATAATAGATGAAACAAAAATGGAGGATAAACAATAATAATTCTAGACTCTATTTTTACAGAAATCAAATCCTTAGGTACTTTTTTTTTTTTATCGTAGTTTGTGCAAAAAAATAATACCATGTGAAACTAGGTGTATACGTATGATGTGAATTAATTTGTTTAATAAATTTGACAGTCAAAAAATATATTTTTTAAGCCAAAATTAGTGTCCCTATTTCTATTTTGTTAAATATTAATAAAAATTTTCTAATTTATCCATTTCAAAGAATCGGTAAGTAGCCACCTTAAAAGGAATTGGGGCAGAAATGAAACTAGATCCAAAAAATTTTTAAATGCGGGTCTAATTTTAATTCATCGTTAGAACTAAAGCCCAAATCAAGAATAAGAAAACGCATATAGTTTAATTGGAACTAAATTTGGAACCCAGAACCAAAAAATCAAGTTTCAAATCGAAACCAGAAATTCAGGTTTGATTCCGATTGTAAATTTCAAAAAGAACCAAGTGTGTGATTTAAAATAAATGTTAATTTAATTTTTAAAAAAGAAACTTACACATACATTTAACTGATATATGAATTATATTGGGAAGGTTATCAAGTCATTCATTTAAGTATAATAAACTAATGTAAAAATTGCAATTAATTCAAAAAATTCTGAAATTACCAAATACATCATAGTACATTTAAATGTTTTTTTTTTAATACTATAAATGTTGAGACTTAATTAATAGTATTTATTTATGAATGGTTTGAAAAATTAAAGAAACAAAAAACAAAAGTACTATTGAATTAAAATTGATTTAATTAAAATTGTAAACCAATTCTGAGTTAGTTGGATATTGAATTGGACTTTAAAAACGTTGCTTAAATGATACGGTACTCTTGATATTTACAGTCAACTAAAGCCCCTGTAGCTCACTTATTAGTATTAGATGCAAGTTCAGGTCTAGAAATTGGAAACCCAACTTAATTGCCTGTCATTTATGGCTTGTTTGGAAACTGGGAAAATTTTAGAATAAGGAAAATGGGAAAAGGAAATATTTTGGGGATTTGAAAGAAAAAATTTGAAGGAACATCTAATACATGTGTATAATTAGATGTTCTAAAGTATTTTTGATATCAAATACATGAAAGTTTGAAAAATTGAAATAGTTATAAATTTGTTCTTGAGTTTGCCAAATTGATATGGTTCGATTCAAACTAAAAATTATACTACCTCAGTCTTTTTGTTTTCTTTACATTTTTTAGAATTGAGTATATTCAAGTTTGGTGTTGATAGTTAGATGGGTTGGGTTAGTTAGATTAAAATATTATTTATATATTATTAAACTACAGCAATCATATCTTATAACTAACCTAAACTTACTTTAATCTACCAAACCCAACTTATCAAACTATCAACATCAAACTTCAACCTAAGCATGATGTTTGAAATGTAAAGAATTCAAAAAGACAGAGGTAATATCAAACAAAGAGCAATAAATTTTTGAATTTCGATCTATATTAGTTGCGGTTTGAATTCAACCCGCAATTAGATTCGGACCAAACAGGTAGAAAATTCTGTATTTCTAACAAAATCAAGACTAAATCATGGACTCAACGCGAATTCGAGCTGAGGTAAAATCAATATCAATATGACCTCAACTTAAATTAAGCCAAAAATCACGTCGGTCGGTTTTGAAATCGGGGTCAAATTCATCCGGAATCCAAACACGACCAGCTGAAAATCATACAGAGCCCTAGATTATGGAGACAGTGGTAGCATTAAATAATTAATTAAAATGATTTATACACGCGCGCATACATATATATTGGTTTCCTAAGGTCTCACTATCAGTTACATAAATGCAATAGGTTTATACAGTTGAACTAATATTTTTAAATGTGATGTGAACTAAATACAAGCATTACATTACAACTCAATTTATAGTATCTAATTCTCTAACCATATTATATTTATTACACCTTTTCATACGTATAAACACCCAAATCCATTTGATATTATCTATCAAATCTAAATTATATAACCATATTATATTTATTACACCTTTTCATACGTATAAACAAATCCATTTGATATTATCTATCAAATCTAAATTATATAATAGAGTTATATATATATAGTCATTACTGCAAATGAGTCGAGCTGCTTACGAGCAATTCAGTGTTTGTTTGATAAAAGCTCAACTCGAGCTCAGATCGATAATAAACGAACCGAACGCGAATTAAAAATCTATGTCCGTTTAATAAACGAGCCGAGCTTAAGCAGGCCAGTGTTCGGCTCGACTCCAAAAGAGCCAAACTGCTTGTGAGTCACTCGGTGTTCGCTTTATAAAAGCTATGCTCAAGCTCGGATCGATAATAAATGAGCCGATCTCGAGTTGAAAATCCAGGCTCATTTAATTATCGAGCCGAGTTCAAGTAAGCCAGTATTCAGCATCGCTTGGCTCGGCTCGTTTGCAGCCCTAAATATGGTATCGTTTATATTTTCTATACACGAAAAATATTTACCTAGATTAGATTTATGATATCAGAGTAAATAAGTAATTTTTAAATTTTTTCTATTTTAAATAAGTAATTTTTAAATTTTTTCTATTTGACCCTTTATTCTACTCGAAAGATACAAATACTCTGATTTTATCAGAAAATTATAATTTATTTTATCAACTTGATCTAATATATTCGGATTAGATAAAAAAAAATAAAAATTCATATACATACACATGTACATGCAAAATATTAATTTGACTAAGAATTTGATTATATTTTACGATGACTTGTAATCTTGATTGTCAACAAACACTCATTTTCTTCATCTACTATCATTAATTCAATAAAATAAATGCAAGAAAGAAGTGTATAAGAAACTCCTACTCCATTTTTCTACTATTCATATGTATGTTGCTTTCTATTAAATAAATATGCAAAATGTTCTTTGCTTTAATTACTTACATTATTACTAAACTAGACACTACTATTACTATTAATTAATATTTCTAATTAATCACCAATTAATTGAATTTGAATAGTAATATAGTTAGAACGTTAATGAATCTAATTAAAATCTAAGAACAGAATTGTGTGCTTATAAATTTAATTTAATTGTTTGGTTACAATGTCACACCAAATGGCTATAATAAGATAGGGAATCAATTAATTATAAGAAAAAAAGACTAAGAAAAATATAGTAATGCTAATTAATTAAAAGAGGATTATTAAGTTTCTATTTGACGTAAAAAATTGATAGTAGGTAAGCAACTTTAAAGACAAAATAATTCGCATTTAATGTTCGTTAGGTATACAAATGAATTGCTCTTTAATTGCTCTCAAATTTATAACTCCATAAAAATAAATAAATGTATATACATGAAGTTTCATAATGTTTAGGTAAATGCAACTTTCAATTCATTAAATTAAAGGACA
>CATIWJ010250826.1:0-10419 GCA_949640765.1 Croton laevigatus | reverse complement strand
AATTTGATTTGCAATTGAAATTTCAATTCACACAACCCAGTGTGTCTTTTTATAATTTTAAATAAATGAAATTCATTCCGAACGTTCACCTTAAAAATTTTCAATAGACAACATTTTATAGGATCCCATCATATGCAATGCATTTTAGTGGGGCAATTATATCAAACACATTCAAAATAACTATTAAATCAAAAAATAAAAAAAATTCAATTTTTATCCAAATCATTTATAAATGAGAGAATTTACGAGCACTAGTTAGCTTATGTGAACATATTGATATATTCAAAATGTCATTTCTTAAAAAAATTGGACATTTTTTATTCAATTGTAATTGCAATTGAAAACGTTCATAATTAAATCATTCTGAATATAAGCAATACCAAATTGCTACATGGTAAACCAGCAAAAACTAAATATTGAAGTGTTGTATCATTATCAAGACAAAATGCCTTACTAACATAATTTGAAAATTAATTCTTCAATTAAAATGATTTAATAAGTAATCTCAAAAACTTCAAGAGATTTAAAAATTTTATACTTGATTATCGACTTATAAAATTTTTTCTTAATATTATTTGCTACTTCAAGAGCAAATGAATTTCAAAATTGCAAAATATTAATTTACGTTCAAATACTAGTAAATCTTAAAATATATAAACTTATACAAAATTAAAAATAATGCAATAACAATTCAAGTAAATAAAATAAAAAGATACTTAACTCATGTGATAGAACAATTCTTGCAGAAATTACTAGAACCATAATGTGTTATAAAACTTGGAGATAATTGGATAATGGGACGCTAAGAGAAAACTATTACACTCAGTTATAGAGGATTAATTAAGATAATGGAATAGTGGAACTCATGACATTATTATAATATAACTATTCATAACACTTTTAAAATTCATTTGTAATTATAATTTTTTAAAATTTAACAAAGTTTTCTTAAATAAGCACACTATGAAAAGTTTATTTATAAATTAAGTTATCTATTTTAGATAATTCATAAGTTTTTTTTTAAAAAAAGTTGTGAGACCATTTTATTCAATCATCAATAAATTTGAAATACAAAGTGGTAGAGTGTTTCTCCGACCACACAGCTTAACGATATGATGTAAGTTTGAACTAGACTTTGAGCTATACTATTCACACTACATCATACAAATTTAAAATTGACATGTTTCAATATAAGTAAAAGGGACTTACAATTAAAAAAAATTAATAAACCGAAGTCATTCATGTAAAAAAATCCCGTCTACAACCATCCATTTAGACTTTATTTACTTATTTACGTATTATTAGTGTAAGCACAAAAATAAATAAATAAAGATTCGCATAATGTAGTATATATAGAAGAGTAAATAAAAAAAATAAAAGAACAAAGGGAAAGGGGTTGATAGTGGGGCTAATGTAGAGATGAGTAAAATGATTAGCTATTTGATAAAGACAGATAGAGATTCTGACATGGAAGACAGGTGGCATTAGATGACTGGTGCCAAATGGAAAGGGCGGCGGACCAAACAGACAGTGGGCGCTGGATTGCAGGAGGGAGGAGCCATAGCTTAACTGGAATGTTTTGTACTGAAAAATGAAGAAAAGATTTATAATTGTTATCAAAACGATAAAAATTGTTTTTGAAGTTTGATGCAAGTACATGAAGGGGAAGCCGAGGGTGGATGTAAATGGTTGTCGTTTGGATTTTTTTAAAGCATCATTGTTCAACTATATTTATAATTTTAAATTATTAATTAATGTGTTTTTTTTTTTGAAAAATAATCAAAAAAACTAAATAAGATAAAATTGAGTATAATTTATTATGCTCTTAAATGTATTTAATAATACCAGTGTTTAGTTAAAAAAAAAATTATACTAGCGTTAACTATCATTTTAAATTAAAGAGGATAAAATTGAAAATTTCATATTTATTACACAAAAATTACATTCTTCATGTCATGGAATAAAAGTAAAATATTATTTACGATTTTTTTGTTGTGTATAAAATTTCTTTTTTTTTCTTTTCTAAAATTTCTATATTTGATTGAAATTTGTAATTTTTTGTTTAATATTATAGAAATATATATAAAAATTTATTTTAGTTAGTTTTACAAATGTTTCTTAATGAAATTTTACATAAGCAATTTACATTTACATTGAAAATGCTTTTATATCTTTCGGATCACTCCATTTAGACACTAATCTAATGAAGTATTGAAAAATTAAAATGAGTGAGTGCATTTAGATATTTACACTAAAAAAACATACTAATAATAAAGATTTAAAAAACTATTTTGTATTAAATTATTATAAGGCTTCAGCTCTTCCAATAGCATTGTAAGGCTTCTCACTTCCTATAACTAGATTATATTCTAATTCATAAATCCACTTAAGATTACTAGTATAGTATTAAAAATAAAATTGACTATATAAAAAGAAAAGCTTGTCTATATATATAAAAAAATACAAACGGAGAGAGTATAAAAAAATAAGGGAAGAAAAATAAATGTTAGGGCAAAAAATAGAGCGGTGGGGGGAGGGGGGGTGGCGTGAAATTTTGTTGTCACGCCGTCCAAACAAGCCTTTCAATTTCATGTATCTGCCACCCCACGCGCACTCATTTTCTTATTTCTCTTTGTCTCTTCTTCTAACTCTTAAACTATATATACTAAACATTCTTTCTAACTTCTATACATCATTTTTATATTTTAAATCCTTCTATCTGTTCTTCCCTTTACACAAACAATATATTTTTCTCTCTTCTTCTTCTTCTTACTGGATATCATTTTCAGAACAAGGTATGCATCTCAATAATTAATGCATGTTATATAATTTTATATATAGTGTATTTTCATTTAGGATATTTTTGTTTTCCTAAGTTTTTAATAATGCTTCATCTTTGAAAGATTAATTATTTTAAGTGTAAGTAGAAAGTCTGTGAAATGAGGTTCATCGAGCCTTATATATTACAAAAATATAATGTTTTTTAAATTATAATCGATTTAATAAGGATTTAGAATAGATGTGATTATAGATGCAGAAATCTAACCAATGTTTATAATTTTTATTAGCATAATAAAGATTTTAATTTATGATAAGCAAAGATTTTAGATTTTATTAATTTTTTGAATCTAGGAAAAACTTAGTAAGTTTAGGAACTAAATCCTCATCGGTAGGTAATTCGGAAAAACCCGACCTATCATGCAAAATGCTACAATTTAAGCCAAAGTGTACGTATTTGTGATTGTAAATGGAGAACACTGTAGTATTAGAGAAGGAGGAGGAGGTGGCGGTGGTGGTGGTTGCGTGAAAACGTTTTGCCACCACAATGGCAGTGAGAGAAATAGAAAGAAAGAAAGAGAGAGAGAGAGTGGACTGCACTCAAAGAAACATGAACATGCTTGTGCCACCAAAGTCAAGCTTTTCGGCCTACTTTTTTTTGTGTTCATGCAACTATGTAAAACCAAAAAAGCAAACTTAATTTTAAGCTTCAAAATAACTGTCTATGTTTTTGTTTGGTTGGTTTCAACAAATCAATGTCTGCCATTTTTTAACTTGTCAAAGAAATATTTTGTAGCTGAAAAACATATATATGCACTACTACCACTTTCTCTCCGTCATGACCCCACAAAACCTGCATCCTCATCATAACTTTACTATAATTCTATCATCTAGTGGATAATTTAGGGAATCGGAATTATGAAAAATGCTGTTTATTACTTCATTAATTGAGTCAAAAGTAATTAGTTTATACAACTTTTTTCTTATTTGTTCAGGAGATTTAAAATGGAAATGGAATCATGTGTACCACCTGGCTTTAGATTTCACCCCACGGAGGAAGAACTTGTAGGTTACTACTTGAAGAGAAGGATTAACTCTTTAAAAATTGATTTAGATGTTATTATTGACATTGATCTCTACAAAATGGAGCCATGGGACATCCAAGGTAACTTAATTTTTTCCCTTCTAGTATTTGTTCTTCACGTGACATTTTTCGCTTAGGATAAAAATTTGACATTGGCTAATTTTTTATGCATGGTTAATTAATTGTTGCAGCAAGATGTAAATTAGGTTATGATGAACAAACTGAATGGTACTTCTTCAGCCACAAGGACAGGAAATATCCAACTGGAACAAGGACTAACCGAGCTACTGCCGCTGGATTTTGGAAGGCAACAGGCAGGGACAAGGCTGTTGTATCCAAGGACAAAGTTATAGGGATGAGAAAGACCCTTGTTTTTTACAAGGGTCGTGCACCTAATGGAAGAAAAACTGATTGGATTATGCATGAATATCGACTTCAAACAATTCATCAGGCAAGTTTCTTTCATAACACTAAATCCTATATATTTCTCGTTCATATTAAAAAATACTCCCTCCCGTTTTATTCATTTATGCATAATTAATTGTCGCATAATAACAATGAAATCTGTTGGATTGCAATTGCAGGAAGAAGGATGGGTAGTGTGTAAAGCCTTCAAGAAACCAATTCCTAATCAAAGGCCAAGTTTTGAAGCTTGGAATAATCATACTTACTGTGCAAATTTCAGGCCTCCATTATTTTCAGACAACAGTATGCTTCACAATCCAAATCAAACCATCACCCAACCAATAATCAGCTCATCCAAACAGGATTCATTTTTGGACCCCAATAACCAACTCATTGACCTTCCCCAACTAGATAGTCCTACTACTCTACTCTCTTCAAGTTTTGCAAATAATAATACTAATAATAATTTCCATCTCAACTGCAGTAGTAGTAACAATAATAATGGTGTCACAAATGATGAATTTGATGAAGAAAAGAGCACTAGCACTACCCAATTCATTGATTGGAAAAACTTGGATGGTTTACTTGCATTACAAGCTACTGATCATATTACAAGCTCACCATTTCCAATCTCAAATTTGCCTAACCTTACACCTCAAACTTATGATTTTGAAGCTCATAATAATAGCCATGATAACCATTTTCTTGATTGCTTTCTTGATTCATAATCCAATATTATAAAATCATATATATAGCAGCAGTCTTTTTTATAGGGCTGCGGCCAGATTCTCACTTTAATTTGAACCCACTAAAGCCTTTAACACTACCATACCATTTTATCTATAATAATATTTGATAACATAGCACTAGGAAATTAATATATATGAGGTTAAGGTTCATAATTTAGAAGGTATTCAAGAAAGAAATTGCATATGCATACACGTTGAGGAGGAAGAAGGACATGAAGACCTGAATTTGATGTGATATAAAGGGAGAGATTCACTTGTAACTTGAATATCTCTCCCCTAATTACTTTATTGATATTGTACTTTGGTTAATTATGTTTATTTCATAATTGTAAATTTTTTGTTTGTCTTTTTCTTTTCCTTTTCCTCTTCATTTTTTTCCTTCCCAATCTATAATCGGTAGAGGATTCATACGACAGTTAACCTCAACTTATTTGGAACTAATGCTTGCTATTGTTGTTGATCTATAAATTACATCCTACCAATCACCAAGTCTATAGCTAACCAAATCAGAAAATCAACTCTTAATTCAAATCTTGAAGTGATGTTTAGAGATTTCTTTACTATTAATTAAAACTAAGTCAAGTAAAAAATTTGATGTTCAAGTCAACGAGTTATCTGCTAATAACTAAAGTATTACAGAAAATCTATCGTCAAACTTCATAATAAATAAGCTCAACTACAATTTCTTCAAGAATATATAAAGGCTTATGGAAAATTTTAAAACCAGCTTGGGCTTAATCATCATGAGGAACAACAGTTCACAAATTCCTTAGAAATCATGGACTAATAAGGTCAAGATAAAAACCTTAAAATTAGAAACCTTTCACTATTCTTAAATAACTTTCTGTTGACTAAATAGTAAAATGATTCTATCTAATTTATGTAATTAGTTTGATGTTATAATTGCTCATTTCTCCTGCATTTCTAAGACTCAAACTTGAGAATTTTGGTTAAACTAGAACAATCTAATGTTGGTGCTCAATTTTAATTATTCATGCTGAGAGAAATAAGCCTTCATTAATAACCCTCCCAAGTCTTATTAGCTTTTTTAATTCAAATTAATTAACTGTTTACTAAGCCTTACTACTTATGAATAAAATTATTAATTTCTACGTGTATTAATAATATAACCATTCAATCAAAGGGTTGGATCAGTTGTTAGGACTGTTTCAGCTTAACCATATTAGATCCGTGGAAATACCCTAAAAGTTAGAAATGTCAATCTTAATGGTTTATATCATATGTCTCAATCTAGATTAGTCTAAAATTATTGAACGACTTTAAATATAGACATACTCTGGAATACTAGATGAAAAATAAAAAGAAAATAATAACCATCCCATGGGTCAACTTTACTCCTTGCTTTTTGACCTTTGCAAAAAAAAAAAAAAAAAAAAACTTTACTCCTTGTTACGCAGTTTTGTAACCTTTTATTGTTTGAATTTGTTCAAAATAAAATAAATGAAATTTGGATAATTAAATTTTTGAAGTGAAAGTTACTTGACATTTAGGGGTGAGCAAACCACTTGAACTGAACCAAAAGTTGGATTAACCAGTGGTTCAATTCAGTTTTCGATTTTCAATTTTAAAAGTGAAAAATTAGTTTTCGATTTTCAATTTTAAAAGTGAAAAATTGAATTACATTGGGTCGGTTTCGGTTGGCTGGTTCAGAAATTGAAATGAACCAAAATATAACTAAGCATGTACGTCGTTTTGGGGTGTAAACCTAAGTATAAAACAAAAAATTCAGCCTATCTCCTTCCCAAATATTATAAATATAAATCAGCAATTACTTACAGTCTCTTCATTCATATATCTTTTGGTCACCACCCACCAAACCCTACTAACGGAATTTGATTTTCCTCTGTTTTATCTAATTAAGTCTGCTTTTGATTTTGGGGTAGAATTTTAGTTTATACTTTGGTAATTATAGTTTTTTATCATCTAATATTGAAAGAGGCGTTTATTTTGTTTTCCCCGTTAAACCTTGCTATTCATCAGATAGGGTTTCTGAGAATTGTTTATGACAACCGATCCTCGATTCAATTAGTAATTCTGTTTACAATTTTGGGTTTTTATTAATTTTCTTTAATAGGTGTTCTTTTGAAGTTTGGAATTTAATTTGTGATGGCTGCCAAAGGGATTTTAAAGGAATTGAAAGTCTTACAGAAGGATCCTTCAGTAAACTGCACTGCAGGTTTGTGTTCAAATTCTGGTGAAATTGAATTTTAATTAAATGGATTTATCAGTGAAAGTGAAAATAAATATATATTTTAGGCCCTTTTGCCGTTGGTGATAATAACGTTGGCGTGTTCCACTGGCACCCAATTATATTGGGTCCAGCAGGAAGCCCGTGTTTTCTTGATTTCTATACACTTTCCTCCTAATTACCCATTCGAGCCACTAAAGGTAACAATTGTAAATTTTGTTGCAAGCTTTTTTTGTTCTTTATGTTTTAGGATCCTAAATCAAATGGCACTATAATTCGATTTAGTTGTGTGTGATTTTGTTTAAGCTTCATGTTTTGGATAGGTTTCTTTGAGGACAAGAGTTTATCACCCGAATACCGTTAGCAAAGGTAACATATTCCGTGACATCCTCGAGGAACAATGGAGTGCTGCGCTTTCAGTTTCAAAGGTATATCATTTACAATAACTGTTGTTTCTCTTCATTGTTGAATTTCGGAGAACTACATTAGTCAAATATTATTGATTTTTCGAAATTGGGCATTAGTTTTTCTATTTATACATAATTATATTTGTTTGTTTGAGGTTAGCTAGTGATATATTATTGATTTTGATCGTCTTTCTAGGGACATGGTTTGATAATAAACCTTGGACTTCTTGGATATTATATGTTCAAAATAGTACTATATTTTGCTGATTTTTTTCCCGTTAATTTTACTTTTGCAGGTTTTATTGTCAATTTGCTCTCTGCTATCAGATCCATACCCATATGATCCTTCAGTGCCTGAGATTGCTCATATCTACAAAACGGATATCATGGACCCAAAAATATACCATGGGCTAGAAAGAATTCTACTTCATTAGACTATGGCTTTTGGTGTTATGAATAGGTTTATGAATAGGTTTTCTTGAGCTCATTAGTTTATGCAGAACTATATAGACATAAACAGCTTAATGGTCATCTATTATTAGACTTTTTTAGGTATTTTTAGAGCTCTGTTTATTGATTTTTTTTCTTTTTTTTTAATGCTATTATTTGTTTCTTAGAAGGAAGTTTTGGCGCAATGGTAAATTATCGTTGCCTGATCAAAAGGTCATTGGTTCGAGCTATTGAATCAGCCTTTTGCAGTAAAGCTGCTTACATTACACCTTCGAGTGTGCGGTCATTTCTCGAACCCATATACGTAAGGAGACAAGGGCCATTGGGTGCGTTGGGCCCATGGAGTTTTGAGAAAAAAAAAAAAGTTAGGAAGTCTGGGTACTTGCCAGAAATTAGAGCAGCAGTGGTGGCCAGTCAAAGGGAAAGAAAGAAAGAAGAAGAAGAAAGAAATTTTGATTATAAAAAAAATTAAAATAGAGTAAAATCAAAACAGAAGGAGATGGTTGTTTTGTTAGAAGGGGGAAGAAAGAAGAAGCAAGGGGGAAAAAAAGAAGAAGAGAGGGCTCTGGCTCCCATTCTTGAATGCGGTTTAGAAAAATTATATTCAATTGATTTATGAATTTGATTTGTGAAGTTGATAATTGATTTAGTAATGTAGTCTTTCCTAGTCCACCAAAACCACTATTGAGACAACTCATAAATTCTCTTTACCACATATTAAAAACTTTGTAATTTTTCTCTTATTTTTTTCTCTAATAACTATTTCAGACAAAAAAGAGCTTGTCTGCTCTCTTCTCCTAATAATTAGAAGTTTCTCCACTAGACATTCATTTAAGTGGACATTTCTTCTATCAACATTGATTTCCGCCAATCTAACTCTTAAGTCTTCGATCTTATGAGCCATTATCAACCCACATCTAATATTATCTTTGCAAAGTGGGCCCCCTTCTCTGCTCGATTGGCTACTTTATTGCTCAGATCCGGTGTAAATGTAGGATGGTTTCATGCCCGAACTGTCCTTTTATTATTTGTTTCTTGCCTATTCTCTTTTAATCCTTGTGGCATGTGAAATTGGATTTCAGCTGAAAATAAGAAAAGCTCATACGATAGTTCAGGGCAGTAGCCTGCTAGTTACGTGAAGCTTATTAGCAGAGTAAACATGCAGAAGAGATCATTTGAAAAAAAAAGGCTGCAACGAGTCCAGCCAATGGAACATCACATTTCGTTTATTTATAAAAACATCACCACAGTTTTGTCACCTTTTATTGTTTGAATTTGTTTAAAATAAAATAAATGAAATTTGGATGATTAAATTTTGAAGTGAAAGTTACATGACAAATGACTTATTTGTCTAATTGAATAGCCACAATTTTCATAAATAATTTCTACTTATTTTCCATTCTAAATAAAAAAAATCTACATGTTTTCAAATTGAAGTTCATGATTTTAGAAGTTTATTATGGATCCTCCGATTCATTAATCAAAACATAATGATACTATTGAAATCAACATCCAAAGAAAGAAAAGAGAGGATTGTGTGTAGAAGTCATTCTTAATAGTTCCTTTTTTTATCTCTACATATGGAACCTTCGACAAAAGAGGAATGGAGGGGTGAGAGATAAGAAAGAAAAATCGTATAATATAATAATAAGAAGGCCAATTCAGTGAGCAAGTTCTCAAATATTGATGTAGTATTGACAAATCTGTCTTCAAAACTTATAAAGAATGTTGATGATAGACAATGGGTTCAAATGGAAAATAAAGGAAAGTCTAAAGTTATTGGTAAATTAAATGTTGAAATTGAATTTGCCTTTGGAAAGAAGGTGATTCACACTAATTTACTTCATGTTCTAAATATGAATCGAATCTTGTTTTAGTGGAAATCTTTTGGGTCAACAAGGTATTAATTCTTATGTTTGAAATGGAAAATTTATTTTTGCATAAGATGGTATCTTTGTTGAAAAAGCCTATTCTAGTTATGGAATTATCACTTTTTAATTACCTGTTATCTTTTGTTTATAATTGTTTACTATTTGCTCCTGTTTATTATAGTTTATAATTTGTTTATTATTATTTTAATTCATTTATCATTTTGTTGAACACCAACTTTAATAATTTTATACTCTGTTTATATTGCAGCTAGCTCACCATAGGCTCATCACAGTGGAAGTTTCGACTGCTGAAAAATTCTTAACAGTGACCAACCAATGCAAACTCTATAAAATTGAGATGGTTATTCCACGTTGATTTCAAATATGCAATTAATTTAACTTGATTCATTCCCTAATCACTAGAAACATAAAAAATTATTTGGATCATACATTCTTTGGCCACGAA
>CATIWJ010250798.1:0-20997 GCA_949640765.1 Croton laevigatus | reverse complement strand
TGGAAATCGCGAGGGTTATATCAATGAGCTTATTAGGAGGATGAATTAAGTTTAGGCTCTTTTGTTGTCTCAGGTTAATTTTGGTTTTTGTTTATGCGAATATTATTGATGTTGAGAGCTTTTTTTTTGTTCGAAACTTGTGATGTTTCCATGTTTCATTTATCCAACCTAAAAGATTTAATTATATCCGTAATTTTGGTTTTATAATTGTGATAATCTCAGCTTTGATCACTTGAAGATTGTTGTTGGTAAATTAGTAATTCGTGCCAATGAAGAAGATTGTTGGTAAGTTATTTTTTTTGTTTTGTTTGCCAATTGTATCTGCGCGTAAGTTTGCTAACCCAACTCGTTCACTAGCAGTGAATTGTGGGGAATGGTTTGATGACATCAGTGGTGGTGCTGAATTTTTCTTTGTTATTTGCAACATAGTAATAAAATTTTCAACATATTATTTTTTAAAAAAATTCAAATTCTAACAAATTTTATTATAATTTGAAAGACTCAAAGACTAAAAATACATTTTGAAAACTAATTCCTAGCAAATAAAAAATTGTATTAAATATGTATTAAATAGCACATTTGACTCAAATTAAAAATTAAAACTTAAAACTACCCTTCGTGGTATATGGTTTATATACCAGGCTAGCATTGATAATTAATTTGCAAATTTTGATTTTAATTCATGTTGTTAATTTCCTTTTTTAAATTAACTAATTAGAAATTAATATGCTTAAAAATCCATTTAATGAATCATTATTTTCAATTTTTCATGTTAATATTCAAGTAAAAGTACAAAGGAAAAATTTGTACTTAATAATAATAAATGATGAGTCGAGTTTCTGGAAATTATTCAAGACTCAGTTTAGTGAAAACTCATTTGAATTCAGCTTATACAACAAATGAGCCAAGATCTCGAGCTTACTTAATAAATGAGTGGAGCTCGAGCCTGAGATATTAAAAATATGTTTAATTTGTTTCATGCAAATAATACTTATTGAGTATCTAACGGTAAAAGCTTTCGTTAAATTTTAAATTTGGCAGCTGATCAGCTTAGCTTTTTTATTCAAACCATAACTATAATTAATTTCTATTCTTTTTTATTCAAACTATAATTGATTTCTATTAGAATCATATAGATACTAAGCTATATAAAAACAAAACTCTAAATAATTTTAAAACATCACATAAAAATCGGTCACATTCAAAACAAAGACGAGATGATACAAAAGTCCCAGTTACTACACAGGACAAAGATAATATTTACATCAGGACATAAATTTCGAGATAGTTTTTAAGACGGCCAGAATTCCTGCTGTCCGGCACACCCCTACTAATGTTTGTCTCCTTCTACCGACTCAAATTTGTTAAAATGTTAAAAAGCAGTCTGAACATTTAACTGCATGTATTATTTACAGCATCATCAAACAAGAGATTGGTTGAAAATGAAACGGTCAGAAAATGTCTTTTCACTCAAAACCCTTATTTTCTTTATGTCAGGATAAATATTTTTTAACTACGTTTTCCTAGCAGGCACTGCATTGTAGTACGCTAGCATTGAAATACTCTTGCCATGCTCTCAATGGGTTAATATTTCTAACACTGCCATTACTCTCTGCTTTACAGTGTTTCGTAAGTAAACCCCTTGCCGCAAATCCCAGTAGCTCTGTTGAGTCGAAATAAGCATGCATTCTTGACATAATTCCATATTCTTGAGATTTCATAATATATTTGTTGGAAGAACCTGGATCTTGGTGAGAGAGGATTCTGAGATTTGGTTGGACTTTCGATTCCGATTTGTTAATTTTGCAATCTTCTACATAAACGTGGCTCCCCATGCCGAATGAGTCCCAATCAACTTGGTTTAACATATCATATACCCTCTCCGCGCTTCCTGTGGCAAGAGCTTGCAACCTGATTGACTGTTCAGTTGCTAACTTTTCAACTTGAACTTTCAGTTGAAGTAGTCGGATGCCAATTCTAGAAGCTACAGCATCATACAGTTTTCCTCTTTGCATGTCTTCTAATCCTTCTGCATTAAGCAGATCATCAAAATTGATGGGATCACCAACAAGCACGGTCACCTACATCATCCATGAAAAATAAATATTAAGGTAAAACTGAGATTACGACAACACAAATAGAAAAAAAGGTATCACAGGTGGATGTGAAAACCAGATGAGGAATATTTTGTTATTAAAAGGTGCAAAGATCCAAAGTCTATAATGTATCAAGAAGGCAGGCAAGAGAGAGACCCCATAGAGATGACATGCAACGTGTTAAGTAAATTAAGCATGTTAAAAATTAGACTACAGCCTATCCAATTATTAAACAGGAAACACCGAGTGCGTGCAGTTGACCCAACGGAAATCCACACCTTCCTATCACAAGAGTATCTTCCTTCGCAATAGCCTAGACTTCTTTTCTTCTTTCTTCAAGGAGAGTGGGTTTGGGGGGATATAAAATATTTGTGATATCAAAATAGGTAGAGAGAATATCAGTATACTTCATCCTGAAAGGCTACAGGTTATGCATCCAAATTGCAAGCTCTAACTATGAATGTAGCCTTGTGAGCCAATCCAATGGCACAGAAGGAAGAAAATTTACATGAAATCCCAGCTACTCACAAGAATACCGAATTATAACATCATAGAGAGAGGCCCTTGCCTAGAGAAACAACAATTTTAAAAAAGAAGCAATAATGAAGAAAGCAAAGGTTGATAGAGGGTATACCGTCTTGCCAATCCTTGGTAAGTTGGCTCCTATTGGCATGATTTCCTGCATCCCAGTGTGAACAAATGGGATAACCACAGGAAGAGTATCAGCATCAAGAACCAACCTATTAAAGTAGCAGAAACAATAGTCAATTAAAAGCATGTCAGAAACAGGTAAACTGTTATTTAGGGCAGCTCATGCAATGAATAAGAAATAGCAAAAGAATTCTTCAATAGAATATACAAAAGCTTTTTCTGCTGTCCTAAAAGACTTCTTGCTAATCAAAATAAGAGGTGGATCTCTACAACCCTCCTAGGGCTACTCGCAAAGACTAGATATATCTGTGCAACAGACTTACCTCCCAACACCTCTCTTAGAAGGGCCCATTGTTTTTCCACCATCGCGAGAACGACTACCTTCCGGAAAAATGTGAACCCATCCACCACTATTCAACTTTGCTATGGCCAAATCCATGCCCTGCAGCATTAAGAAAACACAAGGGCAGTCAGAGGAAGTTCAGAAATGATAATTTAAATTACAGGCATATAAGCAGGCAAGGTAGAGAGGGATGTTCGGGAAGCCGCGTGGAGACAAACAGAGGAAGCTGAACGACTAAAGGTATTGCTCTGGAATTTTGCACAATATTTTATAACGATCAAGTTTCAAATATTTTGTACCTCCCAAGGTGATGCACGAAATATTCAATTAAAAAAAAAAATTAACAGAAGGTAATGCAAAGTTAAGAAAATACCTTCTGATAAATTCCATCACCACGAGAGACAGGCAATACTTTGACAGATCGGAAAAATGCAGAAGTCACTGGATTTCGGAAACAACGGTCTGTTGCACAAAGTGTCCATCTCAAGTTACGAGCATCCAGAAGCACTTTTGGAGGCAGCAGTGAAGCAATAACAAATGGATCATCCACCGAAGCAACATGATTGCTGACCTGCAAGGGGAGGAAAAGTGAAACTCAACTCATCTGATCATATTATCCATGGTAGAAGGAAATGAAGATTCAAAATGCAGTTAGCATAACCTGAAGTAGCACAAAATGTGCACATTCTACGCTGGCTAAAAGAACAAAGTATATATAGTCATTAGTGATTTAGATTTATACCGTTAAAAGGGGCTTGTTCATGGGCCTATGAAGCAATGCATCATGTAATTTTTCCAACCCATAAACCTAAACAGGAAAAACATATCAGAGGGTAATTCACAAATTTAAGAGAAGACAAAAAGGAGAATTACAACCACAAGCAAGTGCACATACCTGAACACGATTGAGTCCATTCATAAATACATGACACATATTTCCAAGGAGAGGAACAGCAACAGACTGAAGCATTCGAACGATGACAGAATCATCATCAGCCTTGAAGTCCTTACTAACTGCATCCTCAAAAATCCACTACAAAGTCATTATTCAATTCAACAAAAAATTTCAGTTTCACCAATAATACACAATTCCCAAAGAAGGAGCATTACAATTCCATCTTATGAATTTCTTTGAAACATAATCACCATTGCCTTGTATGGCATTACGCTTAATAAATTTTAACTTAATTCATATCCTAATGCATATTATAACTTTCTAATAAGCTAATATTTCTTCTTCCAAAACAACTTGCAACCAATTTTAGGTTACTGATATCTCTCATAACAAATAAACTATAAAAATGAAACTACAGCAAATCAAGGAACACCAATGGCAGCAAAACGGAGCCAGTTAAGATCACAAATGCTTAATGATCGCATCACCAAATCTGACTTCATTCCAAAAAAAAAATATATAAAGCAACAAAAAATTGGAAAAGAAATGCTAGCTGACCTCTTTTACGATAGAAAGCTGAAGAAGACTGAATAGAACCTTCGCGAAAATCACGGAAGCGAGTGAGCCACCATTTAACCTTCGACGAGAAGTAACCGTCGGAGAAAATAGGTTGACGTCGGCAATGCTGATCAACCGCCACTCGGAGTCGCTGTTTGAGACGGAGCTGTAATACTCGGGCTCTACTTTTCCATAGATCAGCTCTTTCGATCCTCTGTGCGATCGCCATTTAAAGTATAGAAAATCTGGAGTGATATACAAAGTTTTGGGAGATTTTTTCTATCGGTCGCTTTCGGATTGTAATGTGCAGAGGAGAAGTACGAAGTTACGGAAAAGGAAGCAGACGAGAAGGAAGTCGGTTAGGTTTTGGTTACTATAGTATGTGAGGTGAGGTGGCTTCAGACAATCTTCAAGGGCTCCACTTATCTAATGTACGCCATAGTTGTGTAGTGCGCACGTTAGTGATTATCATTTTGGTCAAAATTTAAAACGACTCAAAACCAACATATTTTGCACACCTTAATATTGGAATCAGAATCGGGAATGAAGCACAAAAAAACTTATAAGTTTGAAGCTGGCTTGTTTAAAAATAGTTAAACTCCGACTTATTTGATAAGTGTAAATTCACCGAAATCAAACTTCATTACGATAAACTTCTAAACTTATAAGTCAAGTTCGAGATTAAAAAAAAAAACTCTTGTTCATTTATTTTTTAAAATGATTTCCAAATCTATACAGTTCATTTATTAAGTAGAATCGCGGGTTAGAACCTCCAAGCCCCAAGCGGTTACGGTTCCAAACTGTCTTCCAACAATTACTATTACGGTCCCTGGTATTGGCAGTTACGATTCCTAATGGTTCAGAAACACAGTTCGAACCTATTTTGGCTAGGCCTACCCAGAATAGTAGTTTGCAAATGGTTATGGTACACAAGCACACGCAGCACCTGTAAGTGTAAAGATTCATTCAAGTAAAAAAGAGCAACAAAAAAATCTGCTGTCATATCATCAAATTCGTATTATCATGAACATTACAGAAATGTCTAATAGGAAGTTTAAATAAACGGTAAGTTTACAGCCACCATATTCAATTCTCAAATATGTTTTCATTGCAAATAATCCACTAGTCTATCTTTTCACCTGCAGTGATAAGCATCAAATGGTAGTCTTCAACAGAGCACTCTTATCTCCGGGGCAATATCTTATGATGTGCATAGCTAAAATTTTCTCCTAGCAATGTAAAACACAACTTAGTAGTAAGTACATAGGTGGTGTGGATAATAAACCTGGGTTTGAATCATCCTAAATGTAAAGAATGGAGATCCTAAAAATGGATTTGGTCTTCAGTCAATCGCATCTCCAGCGTAAAAACTAAAGCACCTTATTTAGCAAAATGATAAAATACCTCCAAGAAAATTTTTCCAGCCATTGAAATCTTGATTTCAACTTAGAAATCAGTTGAACTCAAACACCTAAAAAGAAGAGGGAAAAGAAAAAGAGAAAAATGCAGGGTGTACTGTGTAGTTCAATGACTCATCAAGGAGGAATTGCTCCAATGTTTGAAGGATTCAACATATGAAAAGCTGGTAATTTTGAAATGATTCTCCCACGTTCAAGTAATTGACATCAACCACTACATCCCCAAGATCATCTGCCAGAACAATGAAATTGTGTTTGTCGTTAAAGCCACATAAAACGAATTCAAGCAAGCAGTTTTTATCATATGATTTTGCAAGAAAAAAGGAAAATGGAAACCCAAACCTTCATATATGGTTCTTGCAACCTTTACATAATCAGGTATTAGATCTCTGTATATGATTCCTCCTGGACGGGCATCCAGCACAACTAGCACTCCTATAAGATCAAAGATTGAACAGTATAGTGTATGAGTTACTGAAGTAATATTGACAGCAAACTCAATTTTGTTTTGACAGTTTTTTCTTAAAGAGTTTTAAAGATATAACATAATAGTAATAAATTTGGTTCAGGAAAGCGCAACAGAATACAATGTGTGGAAATTGTTCTTCTGTAGCACTTGAATTGTATTATATGTTACAGGTAACATACCACTAGTTCTTGCTCATTCTTCATGCTCAAATTCATATGTAACTAGGAAATAAAACAATTAAGTTATTTGCTGTTCAATCTACTGTGTCCTTATTTTCAAGCAACAACTACTCAGTGGAACGCTTTTTTGTTGTCTAGAACACAATAAATAAATCAAAGAAGACGCATATGAGTTAATAAATTTATGTCCCTTGATATCCACCACCAAAGAATATGCAAGCAACTTAAAATCTAGATATTTTTACGGAACACAAATTCAGCTTCCAAGAACTTCAGTAGGATCTGAAGGTTAGGATTATGAGAATACCAAATATTGTGAGATATGAGATTAGCACAGACCCACAATATTTTATCAAACTGGGCTAGAAATAAATTTGTTACAATTGCGAAAAAGAAAAATCAATTGACTTGAGAAAAGTACCAGGTGACTCCCAAGCTTTAGATGAATTTCTCGGAAATGGAGCCAGCCAGAGAATGTTTCGCAAGTTCATTGAATCATCATAAGTTACGGTAGAACCTGAAAGGAAGAGGAAGAAATTAACATTCAGGAGTAATTGAGAGATCAGCGTAAATAAGTGAAAAGACAAAAGGGTGAGGTTTGTTATATTGACTAATTAACAGAGATCAATGAAGTTTTCACTTGCATTTTACCTATTTGACAATATCCCATATTGCATGGAAATGTATCTTTATCATATGCGGGGTATTCTTTGGCATGAAATCTGAAAATGGATATTAAACAAATCACCAAAAAGGCATACAATTTTGAAAATTGCAAAGATGGGTCATGCTACAAGGAGTGTGATTTCTTTGATCCACCATAGATCATTTTCATTTAACCAAGTAGATATCCATTATATCTTCAGGACAAGAGATTCCCTAATTTGTTGCATTTACAAGTAACGAGTTCCAATACATAAAAAATACTATACTACTAATTAATACTATATACAGCACTCAAAAGTCACTCTTCGCTTCTTATATATACTAAAGAAAGAGAACTACACATAAAGTGCTTGGGGAACAGCAGTCTATTGCTAATTATCTAGTAAAGGTAAACATCGGGTGCGAACAAAAAATGAGTCTTAGCTACAATTTCCACCACATATGGCATTGGCACCAGAAATACAAGAATAGAAATAACAAAAAGGGACAGAACCAAACTCACAATATGCCGAGTCGTCCTGTTTCTGCAGCAATAAAGAGATGACCATGAAAGAAATCATAACGATTCAATGAAACATTCAGCCCAACAGAAGGGGCTCGAGCAGCAATCACTTCAAATAGAAATTTGATATAGGAATTTAATTCCTGCAAATTTATCAATCAAACATACCTCTAAATTATTGCAACCCCCTTTCAAGAAAAATTTGGGGAAAAAAAAATGCAATTGAAGAACAAGAAAAAGAAATATAGGCTTGACATATACCTCACTTATAAATCGTCTACCATATGGTGTTCTAGTAAGCTCACATTTAACTCTTTCACATCCTTCAACATCAGGCACCTATGAACATTACTAGACAAAACTTAGTTTAGCAATATTGTAAATCAAAGTCTCCAATATATATAAATGAAATGTTTGTTATTATACGAAACTTACAGGCAATACCGTAGGATCTAGGGCTCGGTGAATTGCATCAGGATCGCCACCGGAATCAAAGGCAAGCCGAGCAAGCTCGAGAACCGGCTCAGGCGGCCACCAAATGAGTTCATTCTCTTCTCTCCGGCTACTGAACTCGATAATACGTTGTGACGTGAGCGTCCTTCTACTGTGGAAGCGTAGAGAGTGAGGTTTGGGGTATAGAGGAGTGAAAGGGACGATGAATTTGAGGCAGGTTTTGAGTTGCTGCGATATTAGAGGGTTGATTTTAGAGGATTGGGTGGTCGGACCAAGGACGGAGAGCAAATCGGACGGCTTAGCTTTGGGGATTGCCTTCGTCGGAGGAGGAGAAGATGACGGTGTTGAAGGTGGTTGCGGTTTTGGGAAGAATTGGGAAGACGATGAAGCAGTGATAGAGAAGGATAGGAAAACGGCGAACCGGAGAGAAAGAGAGGGATTTCCCATTTCCCTCCCTATTCGACTTCGGAGTTTGGAAGGTCAAAAGTTAACTAAATTTCCCTCCAGTTCTATATGTACGCTTAGTTACGGTTAATCTCATTAATTTAAATTTTATAGTAATTTACATACTCAATTTAGTATTGGTTTTATAAAAAAAAAACCCAACATACTCAGTCTAGCAATTAAAAAAAAGGGCTGCCCGTTATGAAAAGATATCCCCCATTTATGCATGGTCCAAAAAGAATCTTACGCAATATCCGAGAAGGACCGCATCCGAAGTTATGGTTCAATAAAAATATGAAATGAGATAACTAACCATTAAGTGACAAAATTTTAAAATTAATTAATGATTGATTGCACCATTAAGTGACAAAATTTTAAAATTAATTAATGAGTGATTGCACCATTGACGAACCGAGTCTTAATTTGTGTCTAGCAACAACTTTTAACATGTTAAAATACGAGAAGCTATTTTTTTAACATTATATGAACTAACTTTTAAAGCAAATTTTAACTGTTGTATAAATCAAAAGCTAACTTTCTTAACTTTTAACTTTTATTATCTTATAAAAAGATTAATAAAAAAAAACTAACAGTTAAATGCTATCCAAACAGTTAATTCTGCCAAATATGCTTTTAATCATCCGACAAAATTAGCAAACCAAACAGCAGAGTAAGTTTTTTTTTCCCTGAATTTTCATTGAAGAACTATGCATTTTTCCAATTCATGACAAAGGAACAAAACCAGATTTAGAGATAAAAATAACAAAACATGAAATGGCTCATAATCACAAAAATCAAAATGCAAGTTTATCAGCAAAAGGTATACAAAAGCTAATATCCTGCTACTACAAGAATCTCCATTCCTTTCAAGTTAAAATTCGTATTGCGACAAAGATTTTCAGTGTCTAGCTTTATCCAACCTAATATTGTAATTCTGTGTGCATCAGCAGAAGTACAATCCATTCTAGAAAAAGCCTATACCATTCGTATTATCTCCAGTTTCACTGCAGAAATCCAGTGGCATGTGATCTATTTGGGTAAAACAAGGATGGCACGAGGCCAAAAATCATGACCAGTTCTGATAAATCACTAGAATGGATCTGGGATTTTGATGCCAGCCATCTTGTCCCATTCTTCTGGGGTCATAACATCTGCCATTAGCTTTTCCTGACCTCGCCAAATAACCTAGATGCGATTTTGCATATCTGATTAGTTAAAATGCACAAGACGAGAAACTGTGCAAGCAAAAGAGGAAAAAAATAAAAAATTTAAGCATTGTAGGAGAACTTACTTTGTCGACTACCCCAAATTCTTTAGCTCTTCTAGAATCCATATAAAATGGTCTCTTCATTACATTAGCTACTGTCTCTACAGACTGATGAAAAACCAAGTTATGAAATGGGTTTAACTAATCTAACTCACTGTTTAATCCATGAAATCTGAGAAAATCACACTCACATTTTCTGTGTGCTTGGCCAGAAGTTCAACGAGCGTGTCCCTGTTAATTATTGCCTGCAAAAAACAATTACACCAACAGGAAGATAGATAGAAGAACAAGCCAAAAGGAAGCAATAAAAACATTCATAGAAGAGTCAAAAAATGGCTTTGCATTGGGAGACTAAAAGCAAAAACATGATATATAGTAGAACCTGACAGTTTCGCTCAAGCAAAATAAAATTTAACTGACCTCTTTTGCACGGATGAGAACGTCGCTTGCGGGCATCAGTCCTGATGATGGAACTTTAGGCTGTTGGATCATGGCTGAAAGATAATTTGAAATGACACATGATAATTTGAAATGACACTTGGCATTCATAAAATATATGGAAGGAAAGCATAAGAATATATAATAATTGATCAAAAAATTTCTTCATGCCTTTTGCATGCGGCATCATAAACCGTCTGCCTTTTGTTCCTGCTGCAAGTAGTAGACAAGCTTGGCCAATAGCAGCTCCAACTGCGACTGTGTGTATCTGTACAAGCAATAACCCAATTATAAAGCTAAAATCTAGAGCAGAGGTTGCACTACACAAGCGCAAATTCATATTTAATGTAATATGACATAAATAAATAAAGAGCCAGTTCCCTAAAGAGACTAGCTAGACAACAAAATTCTAGAAACATTTCCTCAGAGGATAAATTTAAAAGCTTTAGCCGCATAAAATCTCAGTCAGCATTGAAGTTAAAGGGAAAGAATGATAAATAAAATCATAAGTAGCCACCTCTATCATCACAACTACCAGTAAATCGCCAACTCACCTCATTTTTCAACTGCATCATTGCATCATATATGGCGAATCCTTCAGTTTCCAATCCCACCTGAAAAGTTAACATTTTTAGTACATTAAGTTCAAGCATTGAGAAATGGGTTCTTGAAAATGAGTACCCAAAGAATCATGAAAGTAAAGGAACATATATCTATATGACATGTATCTACATCATTATGTTGGTTCTGATTTGCTTCAAGACTTTTTGAAATTTATGCAAAGACCAATCCATTACAATGTCAAGACAAACTCAATCTCCAAAGTAGTAATACATATATGTTTCCAAGTTCCTTAAGGTTTTCACTATCAAATCAAACTAAAAGGAGAAAATCAAGTGGACCTGCCAACATCATCTGGGGATAGCAATTTCCCAACATTGCCATGGCTCATGCTTAAGATTTCAAGCTAATAACCAGGCAGATACCCATGTACTGTAGCAGTATGTAACACAGCTAGATGGTTACGCGCATGTTGGAGAAATACCATATTCCCAACACTATAATGACACTAGAATTTCAAATATATTTATTTAGAATTATGAATTGTATTCAAGCTCAATCACTCTTGCATTGTGGCTAATCAGCTAGAACATCGTGACAATCAAGCAAACGCCCTCCATTTGGAGCATCCTTTTTTTAAGTTGGACAGCCTTCCACATGAAAGGCTTCATAAAAATCAAAGCTCAATCAAAACAATAGAAATGTGGAGTTTTGAAGTCTATGTATTGACTATTTCAATTCAAACTCAACTGTATTGTATCATATAGCATACTAAATTTGCACAGGCAAATGGAAACATCCCATAACTTCATCTAATCTTAATTAATTTCATTGGGAAAGTAAAACAGAATACTAATAGTAACTATACTATAAGCAACCAAATAGAAAGAATGAACTCATATACTTTGAGCTATCATTTGAGCTACGATGAATATTGCAACAAAAAATAAATAAATATCTTACAGTTTCACCATCATCACGGGTTGTTCCTGTGGAATTTATATACAAATATACTGGTTCTTTAGGATCCGCCCACTGCAAGTACATCAATTCCGCAATAACAAGCTCTGTGACAGCAGGTACCAACTGAAACAAACAAATATTAAACAAACTAATGGCTCAACTAATCAATCATTAATGCCAAATTGGATGACTTACAGGCATTCCAATATAAACTATTCTCCCATCGAGAAGCAATGAAGGCAAATCCGGCGGTGGCTTCTTTGGTCTGTGCTCATTATATGATACTGATCTTTCCACCTAATAAAAAACCATAAAACAAATTCAAAACCGAAAGCTATTAGAATCAAATTTTGAGTTTTATTGGCTAATTTGAGCAGGATTGCTATGAAACCCACAAAACAAAGTCAAAACCCAATAAAATTAAACAAAAATAGAATTCAAAATTAAAGGTTGTATAACAGAAAAAGGGAACTAACTTGAGCAGGAGTTGCCATTAGCTGAGGAGAATCAAAGAGGTCAAGATACGGCGGCGAATCAGAACAAACAGGGCGGTCAAGAAGTTTATCTGGGGAATTAGCAGCAACAGCAGCAAGCTTTGATAGAAAAGGATCATTAGGGTTCATTGGAGGCATAGGAATTTTAGCTGAATTTCTAGCACCAATTGAAGAACAATTGATTCTCAAATTTCTCCTGTTCAACGATTGAGATTTAGAAGAGGGTATTATCGAATAGGTAAGAGGTAACGCACGTAAGCAAGTAGCCATGGCTGTTGGTGGCTTTCGGTTCTGCTAGACCTGAAAGCTTCTGCTTGTCGAACTGAAATTGAAGTGCAGTGATGGAAATGGCTGAGAGACGAGAAGAGATGAGAGAGCGAACCGATGGGCCAGAATGCGCGTTGGACCTAAAGTCACGTGGCACCGGTTCGGCTCACAGAAATTGGATTGGAAACGGTGTCGTATTATGAGGACTTGATTTGCAACAAAATAAGCTAAAGATTAATTTACAAGAGGGAATTTAGAGGGTGTTATTAGCAATTTTCTAATTTATAATCATAATTATATTGCTTTACAGCTTATAAAATTAATGGAAAATGTCAATTTCGTTGTAAATTTTGGGTCTAAAATGCATATAGTAGAAACCATAATCGAATCGCAATTATATTGCTTTATAGCTTATAAAATTACTACAAAATGCCAATTTCGTTACAAATTTTGAGTCTAGAATGCAATATATATAATAGGTACCATAATCAAATCATAATTATATTGCTTTACAGCTTATGGATTTAATGGAAAATACCAATTTCATAATTATATTGCTTTACAGGGTATGAAATTAATGGGAATATCAATTTCACTGCTAATTTTGCCCCAGAATGCCATAAAGGTTGAGAAGCCCCAATGTAATATGAACATGATTACTTCAGGGTACTAAACACTGCCTTAATGTATGAGCAGATAAACCAAAACGACAACCAATCTTACCAAATAGATTCCTTTCCCTTTCAAAATTGTTTTGATTAACCAAAAACCAAAGAATCCATTTAAAAACATGAAAAACACATATCATATACACATTAATTAATGTATAATATACATAAACAGGAATGTATATTATAAGTAAACATAAACAATAATAATCACTACATTATGACTTAACTTGACAAACACATAATCACAAATTTTCTTCCTGAATCCAAGCACAAAGGAAACTGAAACTGCGAACAAAAACAGGAATAGAAGCTTAAAAGATGCTTAGTTTGAAGCAAGTGGAGTATAAAGAGGCTCCTCATCTTTAAACACTTTGGCAATTCTTTCTGTAGGCACCAAAGGTAAATAGGCGGACACTCTATACCCTTTCTCAGCAGTAATAACAACTGTCTGGTTGTACTTCTCGGAGCAATATGCTGCGGTTGGAACAACCACTTTTGCAACTTGAGGGAAGAGGGGAAGCTTATTCAGCTTTCGCCAAGCAGTGACTGCACATTGTTCAGCTTTGGGCTCATACTTGGAGTATAAAGTTTTCACCAACCCAGAAGCAGTTTCCTTTGCACCATTGAGCTGCACTTCGGACGCTACAGCACGAGCTGCCTCAGGGGCATCTCTAACTACGGAAACTGCACGGGCAGATACCTTCTTTACGACTGGGGGAACATGAGAGTCGACTGTAGTTACAGATTCATCAACCTGCAGCGACAAAAAGATCAATCAAAAATTCAGTTCTTCATACCATTAATGAATATTACAATTCTTCATCTTAGAACCCAATTTTTAATTTAACATATGCAAAATATTGAATGCCTGTCATAATGATCAATCTTCATAAGCAAGACCACACTAAAAATCTAACAAAAATACCAACACTTGAAACAAGAATCTTTTGCACAAGATTGTCAACAAAATTTCAGTTCAAAACAAACCCAAACCCTATTCAGATTTCAAACAACAATGTCTTTCGGTTATAAAACCCACATTAATTATTCAATCCTACTTAAGCCCTTTGATTCCAATCTCTCTAACATACGCTTGAACAAACTAAGATTAATCAATAAGAAAAAAGAAAGATACATATATATATATATATATATATTATTAAACAGAGAAGAAAAAACTAACCTTCCGATCAACATACTTGAGGAATTCAATAGGAACATCATGAAACTTATCATAAACAGGTCCAACAACGCTCTTGACTGTACCCTCAACAGTCTCAACACCAGGCTTCAATGGACCGGATTTGTTCTTGGCGTAAAGGTACAGATTTGTAAATGTCACCACAGCATGAATTGCGGCAACTTGCACAAATCCTAAATACTTAAGCCTCTCTTCCTCCTCTTTCTCCTAAAAAAGCCACAATATGCAAGTGATTATTTGAGTAATAATAATCAAATCCTAGAACACAATATAAGTTAACAATTTCATGATACTTGTTATTTGACCACATTCTTATTGTATTATAAAGATAATTTTCCGATTGCCACCGTTTCAAATATTTTCTAAGCAATTTCTACGAAACCAAACACCTATCAGAAAAATTTATAAATCATGGATTCAAGGATTCATAAAATAAACTAGAATCGAAACAAATTCTTCAAATAAAACGAACACCAATAGTTTCGATTCAACAATTTATAAAAGAAACTATAATCACAAATTCTTCAAACCAAATCAATCAATTTCTCGCAAAAATAGCAATTAAAGAAAAGTTTCGATTATCGATCACATACCATCTTTTGTTGATGCAAATTCGCTTCTCTTTCGGCCATAGTAGAAAACTTTGGCAACAAATTCCAAACAAGTAGTCGAAATTTGAAAAAAACGGAAGAAAATCCTTAAAGACGTCAAACTAAGCAACTCAAAAATAGGCGATCAATGAAAGCGGATGAATGAAAAATCAATGAGAAACGTTTCTAATTTATAGGAGGAGAAGAAAACGCGGATTTAGTGACGAAAATGGGACGGCTATGATGAAGAGGAGTGTGAATACGTGTTGCTGTTTTATTGGTTGGGATGCGCAGAACGTAAACGTTAAAGCAGACCAATCCTTGGATTCTAGTAAGTTATATGGGCCTATTATCATAGCCTTTCCATTTGTTTACACGACTAAGGAAACGGATGGTTCTAGAAGAAAGAGGAGAGGTTCTATTTCTAAATTCAATTGGCAAATTTTATTGTCTTTTCTTTGTTTTTTAAAGAAATAATCCAATTTGAAATAATAATAATAATAACAAATTTTTTTAAAAAAAATTAAATTAAAATAAGATAATTATATAAACTTTATAAAAATAACAAAATTTAGAAGGGACATTTTTAGCATAAACATTTCCTCCTTATTAATGCTTTTATAGACAGTATAGGTTTTATTGATAATTATAAAATAAAAATTAATATTTAATTAGTATTTAAAATTTATTGACATTTTATTATGATAAAATTATAAAAAATAATATTTGCAAAATTAGTCCAATTTTTTATTAAAATGTCTATAGCTATTTACCCTTAAAAGAAACCAATCACCATTGAGATAATAATTTGAGGCCCAATTACTTTGGGTCATACCATATAGTATGATCTATAGTCCAAAACACCTAATGGACAGTCCTCCTAAATAGATCGGGGATTATTACTTTTTTACTGTATTTAGGATCAGTATTTACCGATTTGGTGTGGAAATAAAAAATTTACAAATTTGGTGTGTTTTTATTTTTGTTTTTTCAATTTTTTTCAGTGAGCCAGTTTAAGTAGCGCACTGGCCAATTGTCATTATTTCTATTCTGTGCGCCAAATGAACTAGCGCACTGGCCACGTAAAATTTAAATTGCATGCAAATTTGATGAGTGCGCCATTTGAGTAAGCGCACAGGGAAAAAAAAAGAAAAAGATAATAAGCCGCCGCCACTGTGAATGAAAATGGATGATGGAAATTTGGTTTTGTTTTAATTTTTTTTTTTTTTTTTTTTTTAAATAAAATTATAAATTATTTGTATTTAGTTTCGAAATTAATTTTAGAGGGTTACAGTTTATATATTTGACTCTATTTTGAAAATATCACCTAAAATAATTACAACATTTAAGTTTAACAGTCTCAACGGTTCTACTTATCTAATGTGATATTTTCAAAATAGAGTCAAATCTGTAAACTGCAACTCTCTAAGATTAATTTCGGGACTAAATACAAACAATCTATAATTTTTTTTTAAATTTCTTTTAATTTTTTTTAAAAAAATTATAGATTATTTGTATTTAGTCCCGAAATTAATTTTAGAGGGTTGCAGTTTACAAATTTGACTCTGTTTTGAAAATATCATATTAGATAAGTAGAACCGTTGAGACTGTTAAACTTAAATGTTCTAATTATTTTAGTTGATATTGTCAAAATAGAGTAAAATCTATAAACTGTAACTCTCTAAAATTAATTTCGGAACTAAATACAAATAATTTATAATTTTATGTAAAAAAAAATTTAAAAAGAATGGCGGCCGCTTTATTATCTTTTTCTTTTAAAAAAAAAAAAATGAGTAGGCGCACCTAACCAAATTTCCATCATGCTTTTTCATTCACAATGGCGGCGGCTTATTATCTTTTTCATTTTTTTTCCTGTGCGCTTACTCAAGTAGCGCACCCATCAAATTTGCATGCAATTTGAATTTTACGCTGCCAGTGCGCTAATTCATTTGGTGCACAAAATAGAGATCATGACATGTGGCCAGTGCGCTACTTAGAATGGCGCACTGAAGAAAGTTGGAAAAAAAAAAAGCAAAAACACAAAAAACTTATAAATTTTTTTATTTCCACACCAAATATGTAAATACTATTCCTAAATACACTAAAAAGGAAATAATCCCAAATAGATTGTGTTTGTTACAAACTTCTATAAGGAAACATTTTTCCCCCTCTTTTGTTACTTTTAAAAGAAAAAAAATTACCAGCTTTTTACAAAAGTTATGTTCACTAATGTTAAGTGCTCATTATTTAAAAAAAAAATTATAATTTTTTAAAATATTTTATTTAATTATATTAATTATTAATTATATGTGTAATTAACTTTATAATTTTATCGATCGGCATTCATAATTAGATGTCTATAAAATAAGTGGAATTAAAAAAAAGGGTTTCCAACAACTAATTTTCACCCAAATCTTATTTCTTTAAAAAAAATATCCCCAAAACTTTTTTGCTTCAAATAATGTCACATTTTTATTTTTCATTTTTAAGAAAATAATTACTTTATCTTAATTATAATAAAACATATGATAATTTAAGTATAATACTCACATTTTTATTTTCTTCAATACTCTTTTACATCAAATAACAATTGAGAATGAAAATAATACATCTATTATTTTATTTTTCTCGTTTGAAAGATACTGTTTTTCTTGTCCAAACTTGATTAAATCAGCATAATGCCTCAATTTCACCATTATAATTATATCAAAATAAACCACTATTCAATATATTTTTTGGATTGATGGATTTCACACGATTATATTTTTTTGTACATCACACACACGATGACATGAATGAAGAATTTAAACATCACACACATGATGGCATGAATGAAGAATTTAAAATTAACTAACAAATTTGATATACATAATTATTTTGGGGACCCTAAAGAGTGTCTTATAATTAAGAGATAGGCCCTTTCTATTTACTCATGTAGGTCACAATTTAAAGGTCATTGAAAAAATTGCTAGAAGTCAATAAAGAGCCTCATCTCCAATAGGGCAAAGGGAAGATCATTGAAAAGTGCCCCTTTTTGCATAAATTTGAATTTTATTGGAGGAAAATTGGGACCAATGATTTTGATTTTGATTTTGGTTTACTCGTGGTTTAAAATTTATAAGGCGGGAAATGAATGGGTCTGATGGACCCATATCATTACCATACCCACCTAAAGAAAAATTTAAATAAATGGGAAAATTAATGTAGTTTTTGTCATTGTTTTGAAATTATATTCAATCATATACAGTTTTCACGTGAAGGCTTTAATTTTATACGTACATTTATTATTTATGCCTCAAAATTCAAAAAAAAAAAAAAAAAACTGTGATTATTACTAGCACTAATCAAAACGTTTTTACCCAACCAAACGGATAAATGGTGTATTCCTTATATGTAGTTGTTTGAATATTGTTTAGAAATATTAAATTTTTAAAAAAATTATATAAAAAAATTAAAAGTCATCTCAAAAAATACGTTAATGAATGCTATAAATAATAGTTTTTAGTGTTTTGCATATTAAATCGCTAAAAGCTATTTCAAATTTTTTTGCCAAATATAATTAGCGTCAATTGATAAAGAGATTTCAGATTTGTGCGAAATATATATGTATATAAAGGAGTATGTTAATGAAACAAATAATATTGTAGACTAACATAGTACTTGAAAACATGTATCAAATTAATGCTAATATGTGTAGATGTCATGAATCAATATGAAACCTCCTCCACATATTTAGTTAAATATAAATAATATGATTATTTTGAAATTTTAAAAATAAATAAAAATATAAATAATCCATTAAATAGGTAAATCATAAAATGGGAATTTTTTTTAAAGAGCAAATGTTGAAATGATAAAATTCTAATGGAGCAAATGTAGAGGACAAATAGTTAAACATTAGCATTCCTTGCTAACAATTAATTATGTAGAGGCAGTAGACTCAATTATTGACAAAAAGCAGAATTATTTTTACTTTGGTAAAATAATGTGTTTTCCACCTCATTTTTTCATTATTCTAGCCGAAAGCTGATCTTCAAATCTCAATTATTTCTATTAACTTAATTAATTAACTTTTGTCCTTTAAGAGATTCTTAATAAAAAATTTAAAAATACATTCCCACCAACCAAAAAATATAGATATCTTGTGGTTAGGACCAGCAAAGGTGATAAGACATTTGTCCTCGAGTTCTAGCAGACTAAATTCGAATCTCCTATCTACATCTGGATGCGTGGGTTTATAACTATACTAAAAAAATATACATATGTAGTCACCATTTCTTAGCCTAAGATTAATCTTGTTTTTAATATAAATATAAACTCACACACCCGGATGTAGATAAGAAGATTCGATCTCAGTCCGTTATGATTCGAGAGTAAATATCTTACCACCTCTATTGACCCTCAACTACAGCCTAAGATTAATCTACATCTATCTATGTAAATAAGTAGTATTTGTTGCTTACTAAAAAAAAAAAAAAAGATTATAATAAAAAAGAAAGTCCAAACACACGGATTACCAATTACTAATTTTTAAGTTCAAAAATATTTATAAACAATTTTTAAACAATGCCAAACAGCCACTTGCATATTTATAAACAACTTTTAAACACCAAACATCCACTTGCATATGCAATTTATCTATATTACATATGGATTTCTTGTTAGACTAAGAGTTATTATGTATCAATTTTTTTATTTTAAGTTCAATTTTGGGACTTAATTATAGTTGAATGAATTTTTAAATTCAACTATGGAACTTAATCATGTAAAATTTGAGATAATTTAAATGAACATTCCACAAAATTTATACAATGAACTTTTACGACTAATAAATTACTCTCATATCAAATATTTTTATTGGTTATTGAACATAAAAATTTATACAATTATTAGTAGAGAGAATAGTTATGAATTCATAATGAATTATATAATACAATTCATTCTAAAAGAAAAAAATCAAATTCATTTGGATCAAATAATAAGTTAATTTAATCTAAATTCCTATCTTCCATATAGTTTCTTCCTTTGCTTTTCTTTCAACCAACATTTATTCCAAACATATAAAAAATATATATATATAAAGGGAAGAGTGGAGAAAAATTATCACATAATTCTCAAATTTTCGGTTTTTTTTTTTCTCACCCTTAAATTTCCATTTCTAATGGAAAATTAACACAAAAACTAACCAAAAATCACATTAATACACATTCAAGCTCGGTAATTAATAACAAAAATTCCCAAAATGCCCCTTTTTTTTCCCAAAGAAATGAAATTCAAAATAATAAAAGCTTGTTAATAAATAGTATATGTTTTTACTAATTTATTGGATTAATTAACCTAATTTATGTAATATATATATATATATATAAACCTCTGCGTAAATGCGGCAGGCCATCGTAAAAAAGAGAAAAAAAAAGTATATAACAATAATCTTTTACAAGCAAATTCAAATATAATTTTTCATAAATAAATAACAGAAGATATAAATCACCATTAACTTCTGTTGTCTCTCATAATCAATTTTTTAAAATTAAAGACCAAAAATAAAAATTAACAAAAAAAAATTAAAATTAAAAAAGAAAAAAAATCTTAACTTCTGCACCTTGTAATGGCATTGCAGCCACGGCTATAAGGATTGGCCTGAGCTCCTGGTTTGCAATTGTAATAAGAAGCTCCTCTTCTAGAACAAGGTACAGTGTTCCTCCGCAGTGCACCATAGCTTATATAGTTGCTTGTTGCTAAAATACGCCTGTTGATCTCTGTGTCCAACTCAAACTCTTCTTCACCGTTGGTTGCTAAACATTCTGCTATGGATCCTTTGCAAGAAGAGGAGGAGGATCTGATCGGAATCATCCATCCCAGGGGGTCCCC
>CATIWJ010250688.1:0-12070 GCA_949640765.1 Croton laevigatus | reverse complement strand
GTTCTTAGATATACAAAATGAAATAGTTTTGTATTTTAAGAAGAACAAAAAATCACATCATCCTCCTTCTCTCTTATGTTATTCAATTTCATTTGAAACAAATCACAAGGAAATTGTTTCCTATCCTTGCCATCGCCATTTTGGGCAGTTAAGTTTCCAGTGCTAGCACACTGCGGTCTTCCCTTTAATCCTTGTGTGTGTGAAGAAAGAGGGGATTCGCATTTCAATCCCTAGGTCATTCCATTCGCGAAAAATTTTGGAAGGAAGGCTTATAGCAATCCAGTTAAAGCACGCTTCAAAGGTATATTTCTAAACATCCTTACACTTAATTGGGTTAATAAAATTTGTCCAGGTTAATTTTCATATATTATATTGCTTCTGCTGCGAATTTATGTGATTGTCACTATTATTTGCTATATGAAAATTCCAACATCCAACAGCTAATCTTTAAACCCATCTATCATCTTCATTGGTCACAATTATCACATTTGGTCAGTAAAGATGCAAGCTTTTTTGGAAGCCTATGATCTCTGGGAAACTATTACTGAAGATAAACCAATTCCTGCTCTACCAGCAAAGCCCACCTTAGCCCAAATAAAATTCAATAGTGAAGAGAAAGGAAAAAAATTTAGAGCCAAGTCACTTATTCAAAATTTAGTTTCATACTCTATGTTCTACAAAATCATAGCTTGCAATACTGCCAAGTAGGCTTGGAAGAGGTTGAAGGAAGAATATCAAGGTAGTGATAGAACACGTCAAATACAAGTGTTGAACTTTGAGTCGCTGAACATGCAAGAGGATGAAACAATTTGTAAGCGTTTTCTATTTTTGAATTTGTTGATACTGCTTGTTGATGATGAATTGATATTTGTTATTATGTTTGGATTTTGGAGATGAACCCCTTGAATTTATTTTGCAATTAGACTTGTTTGCTTAATTTGATTGTTAATTGCCGTTGAGATTTAATTGCGATTATATTTGCTTGAATTGATTTCTACTAGCGTTATTGATTCAAATATATTTTTGCAATTTGAGATCGAGAGATCCTTTTATGAATTGATCGCTTACAATTAAAAGGAGTTACATCTAAACCTAGACATGGGTTGACATGAATCTTCCGGATTAGAGTCAAATCTAATATTGGGAATTCATAAAATGAAGTAATGCAAGACTATGGGTTTTAATTAGAAAGAGATTTTAATTAATCAACCTACGATTAGATGTTAATTAGTGCGAGAGAGTAATTAATATAATTCAGGAATTCCTGCGGTCCAACGATAATAACGATAAATTAATTCAAACGAGTCGATTTTAAGTGTTAGGGGATCCAAAATGTAGACACCGTCGATAAATCTTGGCTGTTTTCTTTTAGCTTTCTGAAGTGAGTTACTATTATTTGTTGTTTGTTTACGTTAATGTTAAGTTATTAAAATCAATCGCTTAAATTGGTCGACTAGATAATAGGAAGAGAAATAGTACTAGTAATCGCTAGTTCTTGTGGGATACGACACTCGGTACTCCAGTAGCTATACTACGGAACGATAGGTGCACTTGCCTAACGATTCGTAGCATAGTCACTCGGATTCATATCAATGGCTATACGAAACACGTGTTGAAAAAAAAAAGAAGAGAATGAGAATACATTATCTATGGTATCGGTGTTATAGTCTATAAATGGCTATACAGGATACGCATAGGGCCCCAATTGTTATCATCCAGTTCTTTTGAGTGCCACTAGAGCAAAATGTGAATTGTATGAATGTTTAATGGTTTTTAAATTGTGTTTTCTTGATTTCCTTACAAACGCTTATTATGTCTTGGCTAAATATTTCAAATGCTTTTATATAAATATTGTATTTCAACTTTGGTTAAAGCATCCACTGAGCAAAGTTTGCTCAGCGAGTTTACCTGTCTAAACTCGTAGGTTGAGGAGTAGTAGATAGAAGTTCTGTCGCAGCCAGCCGTCCTCAGCAGCAGCATCAACAGTCTTTTGGTATAGCATTATTTTATATTAGTTATTTTGGCATGTACATAAATTTCCTAAGGATGATTATATGTATTATACTGAATGCCTTCTGCCTTGGAATCGTTTCTGCAGATCAATTGTGAAGAACTCTCGAAACAAGAAGAGGTAGACTTTGTCAAAGTTAGCTCTGTCCTTCTTGAAACAAGAAGAGGTAGCACTGTTCCAATTGTTTCTTGTTTCTATTACAGGTTGTGAAGGACGGCAAATACTTAAAATCAACTCCTTGTTTCAGAATTGTTAAGAACCAGTAACTCTTCTCAATCGGATTACTCTGCCTTTGAATCAGAAAAGATTGTCTGAACCCTAATTGTGAATCACTATTCCTGCTAGATTTGGTATCGTTCCACTTCGTTCTTGTCAGAAGTTGGAACTCAAAATTAGTTCTATGTTCTTCTCGACTTTAAGATAAGATGGATTTTAAAATTAAATTCTCCTCTTCAATCGTGAGTTCCTAAATCAATGCCTTGTTCAAAATCTCCAATTGTCTAAGACTGCTCTCTTTTTCTTCAAATGGCCCGTTACTGATCTTCTTCTCCGAAGTGAAAAGCTGTTCTTTGATTCTTCTTAGATCAGAATCAGTTAGTGTTTTTTTTTTCGGTCCTGTTCCAATCGAAAGGGAGGAGACACCCAGATTCTCGATTTTTGTTTTTGGGTCTGTTCCCTCTCCCCTGTACTCTCCCTCTTCTTCTTTTTCTCCGTTCCATCTACTATTCTTCTTGTCTCTCCTTATTTACTCATTACAGCCCTTTTCAAATTCAAATTCCTCAGTTTTGTCAAGAATCGGTCTTCCAATCTACAAAATCACTTTCAAATCGTCGCCGAATCTGCTGATGAATCTTCACTTCGTCAAAACACCGTTCACCTTATCTGTAAAACAAAATATGCTTAAACGCATAAGTTAGGCCTAGAATGCTACCGTACTCCTTCTGGTTTCCTTTGATCCAAAATGACAGCATGTAGGTAGCTAAAAACTCTTATGTGAAACACAATTCCTTTCTACGTTTCATGCAACCATATTTAAAGACCTAAAAGCCCAACTTCCTTTATCAAAATGCATAAAGACCTGTCATCTCCAAAAGCAAAATGCAACTGCTTCTATTTCAAATCCGATGTCCAAAATGGCACCTTTTAAAGTACAAAGCGCAGCCCAAATTTTTGTGTTTTGCTAAATATCCAAAATAGCCCCTGCACTTCACTTAAAGTTCCAAATAAACAATTGATTTTATCCAACATTCTTCTATTTGCCCAATTTTCATTCTTTTTTGCAATATTACCTAATTATGACCCCAATTTCCATTCCTTCTCGCAGTAATGTCCGAATATGACCTGGCAAATAAAAATAAACAAGATAAGTGCTAAAAAGACAAATTAATAACTAAAAATATCCAAAATTAAGCATTAATTATATATAAAAGTATATATATTTCTAGCACTTATCAGCCATTTATAGACTATAACGCCAATACGGTTTCACATTTCATTTCATATATCATATCATCATCATTATCAATACCGCGGTTCTTAACCCTACGATGCATCATATTCTTATCACTAGCATTCTAAAGCGAGCCACATAAGCATTAAACCAAATAAACATTTATATGCATATACAAACGTTCATTCCATTTCTCAAATACCATAACTCAACAATTTCTCATTTCAATTATCGTATTCAATGTACATCATCATAGATTCAGTATAAATATCCAAAAACTAATTCTCTTTTTAATTTAAGTTTCATGAAATACATTTGAAAAATCTTTTAGAATTTACTTAACCGTCGTAAGCGTTACCTATGTCGTGAGCGCGAAGCCTTCTTTGATTGTTTCCATCGCGAGCGTGACCACCACAGGGTGTGTGACAATCGCGTATGCAATAACAAATTAGATACAACGTGTTACCGTCACGTGCGCGATGAATAACTCAAAAACCCCTGTTTCTCCACAAAGTAGTCACGGACGCAACAACCACACGTGTATTGGTCGTGAGCGCGACACATGTGTGCCCATATGGGTTTTCTTCATTTTTCAAACACCATTTCAAATCCATCTCAAATATAATATCTTAAAACCCTTTCAAAGTATCAAATACATATTATAAAACTCAAACATAAAAGAACCTCAATATCAACATGCTTCAATCAAATTCTTAAGTCAAATTTCCAAATTCCACATAACATAAAATTTTTCAAGGAAAAAGTAATTCAAACTTTATGAAAAGATAGGTTAAAGTATCAATCCTTGATTGACAAGCTTTCCCTAGCTCAAGCAAATTCTTTCCCTTTGTCTATAGCCTTAGCTTCCAAATCTAGAAATAAAACATATATATTTAGCTTATATCTTTAAGAATCAAATCAAATCTCTCTTTCTCACTCCTAGGGTTTCTATTATCATCTAAATCTTAACTATCTCTAACTAGATTTATCCCTTTCTTAACCATCTCTAGTATAAACAACCAAAGATCTAACCTTACTAAAAAACCTTAACTTAAAAACAAAAGAAGTGAACTCTAACTTAGCTCTTACCTTAAGCTCCAATCTTCCTTGAGTTTCCTAGCATCAAAACTTGATAAATCTTCCTTAAAGTGGAAGAAGAAGAAGTGGAAGATGGTAAAATATAGTGAAATTAAAAGTGAAAATAGGGAGGGGGACATTGGAGGCTAGAGAAGAAGGAAGAATTTTCTAGATAAATGTAGATGTGGGTGTTGGGGTGATTTTAAGAGTTAGGTTTTTGGGTTTATGGGCCTAGCCTAACATAAAGCTCTCTTCCATCTCTTTTTTTGTTTTTCCCATAAGGCCCATCATGTTTAACACTCACTTTACTTTCTTAAACTCTAAGCCCAACATTATATTTTAGCCCAATAAAATAACATCCAATACTAAACATAAAATTTACCTCAAATCTAATCGAACCTAGCACGATTTTCGAGGTCGACGCCGCTGTTCCTATGCCTCGGGACCGAAACTTCTACAAACATATCATTAGTTAACAATAAATCTCATAATTACTAACTAATCAAGGAATGGGATGTTACAATCTACCCACCTTATAAAAAGGTTTCACCCTCGAAGCTTATTGGTTAGTGAACAACTGCGGGTATTGCTCGTGCATGGTTGACTCGCGTTCCTAGGTAACTTCCTCGACCTTATGGTTCCGCCACAATATCTTAACCAAAAGGATCTCTTTGTTTCGCAGCTTTTTAGTTTCCTTAGCCAAGATCTTAACAGGTTCTTCTTCATACGACAAGTAGCACATGTGAAGGATCTAATCTGTATCGCCTCAACATTAATACATGGAAGACATTGTGAACTCTATCCAGCTCTGGAGGTATCGCTCTAATCGTCCTTGAGTTCCCTAGCATCAAAATAGAAGAAGAAGTGGAAGATGGTAAAAAATAGTGAAATTAAAAGTGAAAATAGGGAGGGGGACATTGGAGGCTAGAGAAGAAGGAAGAATTTTCTAGATAAATGTAGATGGGGGTGTTGGGGTGATTTTAAGAGTTAGGTTTTTGGGTTTATGAGCCTGGCCTAACATAAAGCTTTTTTCCATCTTTTTTTTTTTGTTTTTCCCATAAGGCCCATCATGTTTAACACTCACTTTCCTTTCTTAAACTCTAAGCCCAACATTATATTTTGGCCCAATAAAATAACATCGAATACTAAACATAAAATTTACCTCAAATCTAATCGATGCTAGCACGATTTCCGAGGTCGACTCCGCTGCTCCTATGCCTCGGGACCGGAACTTCTACAAATATATCATTAGTTAACGACAAATCTCATAATTACTAACTAATCAAGGAATGTGATGTTACAATCTACCCACCTTATAAAAAGGCTTCATCCTCGAAGCTTACTGGTTAGCGAACAACTGCAGGTATCGCTCGCGTTCCTAGGTAGCTTCCTTGACCTTATGGTTCTGCCATAATATCTTAACCAAAGGGATCTCTTTGTTTCGTAGCTTCTTAGTTTTCTTAGCCAAGATCTCAACAGGTTCTTCTTCATACGACAAGTTAGGATCCAACAAGATACTTTCTGCTGGTAGCACATGCGAAGGATCTAAACTGTATCACCTCAACATCAATACGTGAAAGACATTGTGAACTCTGTCCAGCTCTATAGGTAAAGCTAAGCGATAAGCTACTGGACTAATACGCTCAGTGATTTCGTATGGCCCAATGAACCTAGGGCTTAACTTACTCTTCTTCTGATATCTCATAACCTTCTTCCACGGAGACACTTTAAGAAAACACCTTGTTGCCAACCTTGTAACTAATATCATTCCGCTTCAAGTGTGCATATGACTTCTGACTATCTGAGGCTTCCTTCAGTCCAGCTTGAATGATCTTGATCTTCTTCTCTGTATCCTGAACCAAATTTGGACTAATCATCTTGTACTCATTAAGCTCTGTCCAAAAGATCGGGGTGCGACACTTCCTACCGTACAATGCCTAGTAAGGCGCCATCTTGATGCTCGACTAAGGACCATTAAAAGCTAACGTAACAACCTTCTCAAGGCTCAAACTCAAGTCTTTCTATTAAATTAGAATACTCTCATGCCAATTGATTTATTGTAGTAAGTAATTTTATTAGAACGCAGTCTTAAAAAATATGTTAAATACATTTAAAAATTTATGACTTTATAAATTCCACATTCAATATTAACACCATACTAAAAGTAAATGTGAAAGTTAATGCAAACTGAAGAATACCATTATTGTTTTAGTAATTTAATTTTATCCCATCTATCCTGAATTTTACGGGTTGTTGCACGTGCACCCAAGTTAAACTTTCTCCACCATACACCCTATTTTGTTGAGTTTATAGCAGTTGCGCCTCCAAACTCATTTTGGTTTCAAGTAAATAGACCTACCTAGTAGTGATCTGAGTTCAGTTTTTACTGAATTAATTAGACCGAACTAATTATATATACAGAACTTATTAGATTTTCTGTTATCAGTTTACTGAAAACATATAATTGGTTGAAGCGGAAAATGTTCAACTTGGGTTGCAAATCAGCAAAGTTGGGGGTAAAATAAAGGGGATTTGACAAAAGTAACATTCTTTTTAACAAATGTTAACAAAAGTAGCTACTTTTTAATCAATTTTGACAAAACTAGCTATCTTTGTCAAAATAAGAAAAAAGTAACTACATTTTTAACAAATATTGACAAAACTAGTTACCCTTTTAACTTTTGTTAACAGAACCCTACCAAAAGTTTAAAAAAAAAAATTGAAGAAGAATACAGAAATTATGAGAGAGAGAGAGAGGGAGAGAGAAAAAAAGGAAAAATTATGAAGAAGAGAAAAAGAAAATTAATCAATTAAAAATTAATAAATGCACAGTTAAAAGTAATAACTATACAATAAAATTTGAGGGTGCTCCTTTTGTAAAAAAAAAAAAAAAAACATATAAATAGATAGTTTTATCCTGAAAAAAAAAGAGAAAAACAAAAAAGAGGCTATTTTTTTAACAAGGTGCTAATTTTCTGTTTTCCCTAAAATAAAATTTAAGTACAATTCCAAATATATTCAACGTAAAGTGGAAGAGCCCTATTTTTCCAAAGATTTTGTGAGAGAAGATGAGAACATTAATTTTCCAACTATCAAAGGAGACTTCATTGGGAAAAGACTTTGAAAAATTATCGAAAAAAGGGAAGACTTTGAAAAGTTATTGAAAAAAAATGGAAGACTTTGAAAAGTCCTACTAATCACTTTATAGTACAGTAGTCAATGCTCTAATGTTAGAGTAAGGGTAGTCAGTGCACAAATGTTAAAATTCAGTAGTCAATGAACTAATTATTATTTTTTATTATTTTTTGTTTTACATAGTTGCAAGGAGGAATAGGGAGAGTTGAAAATATTTATATTTGTATTTTGCTTTAATTTTGTGGTTATACCATTTTGAAATTTTTTTATTTTTAAATCTCTATTTTTTATTTTTAGACATTTTTGGATTTAAGTTGCCAAGATTTTTATTTTCAGACATCTTTTCTTTAAGTTGCCAAGATGTTTGGAATGACTTCTATATTTTAAAAAATCATCAAGTTGATACTTTATAAGAACAATTTATAAGAAAATAAATTTAAATAAATAAATAATTTTTAAGCCAAAAAGTGCTTAGAAAGTAATTTTAAAAATTTTATAATTATGAACAGTTTACCTTATTTACTTTTCTACTCAGTAATTCATTCATAAGATTTTTATTAAATTTTGATAAAAAGAAAAAAAATTTTATCATTCAATTTAAATATTGTATACGAATACATTAAAAAATGAAATTGAAAATAATTGTACTATGGATACAATTAGAATATGCGACTATCAATTTCATTTGGTAAATTTTCGAGAATGAATATATAAAAAGCATAAACGTATAAGAATAACCCGGTAGTGTTAAAATAATAAGTAAAAGTAAGAAAAAAGAGCTATGAGTACCTAACGAACATACGTAAACATGGAAAACTTAAACATGAGATAATCATATTCTAATATATATGGAAGTCATAAGTAGAGTACGCATAATAATATATGAAATTGAATAAGAAACTAAATAAAATTGTTATTATACTTGTTAAGCTAGATTTGCGGGGAGAGTGTGTAATCAGACAGAGAACACGGAAAGCAGTGGGAGAATAAATCAACATTAAACCAGGTTTGGTACTTTGCTTTTATTTAATGCATTTTTATATATATGTACAATGATGTGAACATGTGATGCTTTGTTTGCAATGTTATGTTACTGTTTGACATACGTGTTATTTCTAAATAATTAATGTGTTAAATTGAACTGAGTAAAAGTAAAGTATACACTAAGCATAGCGTTTAGCAATTTTAGTGTCTGCTAAACTTATAGGATCACGGAAAGACGCAAAGATAACCAGAATAGCCGAACAAAGTCTTGCTCACCAGATATTTAGAAGTAAAGGGAATGTACGACACCAGATAATTAGAAAAGCAAGAGACAACAGTAGCACAAAGCGTTAGGAAATAAAAAGGAATTGTTATAATCAGAAATAAGCAAAGAAAAGAAGGAATCAATAAAGACTAAGGAAAGTGGAAAAGAGATAATTAGTCCCAAACACAAAGATGAGTATATATAAAAGGTAATAAAGAAAATGACCTGCCTTGCCTTGCATATGTTATGAATTGTTGTGATATGATATGAATTTTAAATATGTGAATGACGAGGTGAACTGAATGATTAGACGTGTATAAAGTACTGTTTTGACTTATAAATTGTGAAATTATGTATGCTAATGTTTATGCTAGAAATTAAAAAGACATTTAGAGATAGTCGATTGGAGGGAAATAACCGAAGTTAATGGACACACATACATGCACAAATAGTGAAATGAACAAAAGATAACTAGCACTAATACCCGGAGAAGAAGAGAGAGAAAACAATTGAAAATAAATAAGTTACGCAACAAAAGGAAGAATAATACATGAAATTTTAAGGACTAATACAGATCATCCAAGAAACGAGAGAAAGCTATGATTGGTTAAACATTGAAAGAATTGAAAATTGTCTGTTGAAAAAATGATACAGGAATATAAAATAGAAAAGTACGAGAAGTCAAATCAAAAGCAAAGATTGAAGAAAAAGAATTCAAGATAACACAGGAAACAAGCGTTACGAAATTGAAAATCAAATGCAATTATATGACAAGTAAAAGTATTAAAGAAACAACAATACAAATGACCACATGTAAACCAGTTAATGTAAGAAAGTTTGCTAGCTTGATATTGTTATTAGAGAAAGAACTAGGGCAAAGGGATACAAAGTTATTAGTATCACGTAAGGAATGTGGAACTTCACACAAAATGAAACTAAAATACGCAAAAGAACCAAGAAAATCATAAGGTGTAAAGCAATATTGTCAAATCTAAATAATAGTAAATTGACCTATGGGTCAAAGATTCAGTTGATGTACAGTATGCAGTTCAGAAAGTATAATGATATAATATAGATATGTGAAAAATAGTTTGCATATGGTACATGCAGTAAGGAAAGAGAAAGAAAAGGAAGACAAATAATACAAAATTGGACAAGTGACAAGAGCAAATGTTTAGCTCACACGGGTAATACAGGCAGAACTAGAAACTGGAACAAAGGCTATCATTCGACCAATTAGACTTCGGCCATAGAAAATTCATTTGCATTACCAATGTGCATTTGTTGTAGTAACGCCAAGTTACTAATGCACAGAAAATCATTCGCATAGGAGTGGCCTTATTTCGGCTATGGACCATGCATAGATCATTTGAGGCTTAATCCGTAATTTTATTAGGACTATAGCCACAAGTTGTATTATCCTTATTCCGTCCTAATTCTATTGATATTACCACGGGTGATCAACCAAAGAAAAATAAACCAAAATACACAAGAAACATAATAAAGGCAAAAGAAAACGCAATGAGCAAACTGTGGTAAACTTAAAAAAGGAAAACAAAATTATTGACATCAAACATAAAACAGTTATTTGGAAGCAATATAAAGGGAGAAAGTGGAAGAAATCAAATAATGAAAAAATTAACAAATAACAAAGATAAATTGGGAGGACATTTGCAAAGCGGTACCGCAGACCATTGCTCATTGTTCATTTGATTGGAAAGGGCGCCTATTCATTATTCAACGTCGGGTTACTTACAAAAGTACTCGGCAGCATTGTTCATTGTTCAACATCGGGCCACCGACCGAGGTGCTCGACAGATAAATGATATATGATATGGAAATTTATTCGGTAATTCCAGTACTAAAGTGCTGTAATTATAGGATATTTGTCCATCATCGGGATCATTAAATATCATATCCCCTTTAGGTCTACTAATATTATCAGAGGTGAGCAGCAAAAGTGAAAACATTTACTTTATGTTGGGATTGGCCATAACCGACATAAAGTGAAACATAAATGAATCAACACGTCGAAAATAATGGTATCATGGACTGATCACCCATGAGCTATTATTTGAGAGGCCGAAACCATTAAGACGCCCTCCAACTTTGCATGTTTTTTGTGTAAGGACCCTAGAGTAACTAATAGCAATAAAAGACCCTTAATCTATATGCGTGGATTATACTTAACCCTTTTTTAACAGAAACAAACACACGTGTATTGCAATCTAACGGCGCTCGTGTGAGGCCTTCTAACTTATCAAAAAGCAGCGTTTTTCTTTTTTTTTTTCATTTCTAAAAAAAAAAGCGACCCAACCTTCTTCTTCTTATTATCATTGTTATTATTATTATTATTTTAATAAAATACCCAGCCAACTTCACCGATCTTCTCCCGTACTTCTTCTTCGATTTTCTTCTACCCATCCAACCTTACCGCCACGGCCATCACCATCAATAGTTAGACTCCGATTGGCAATTGGCTAGTTATTTGTTTAATTACAAACTAACAATAGTTTTGGGATGCATCAGTCAAGAAAAAAACAGAGCATCCCCATCATAATGGGTATTTCAAGTCAAGAGCTACTAAAGAAAAAAACAGAAAAGAAAGAGCTTCTTGTTGTAGATGCTGACAGAAATAGCACCACTTATTGTGAATACATTAAAGAAAGAGCACCTGTTATGAAGATGAAGTTAAAAATTAAATTTTCTCATTTCCTCATAAGCAATCCATTAGCACCAAAACAACACTTGATGAAATTAAATTTTCTTACTTATTTTCATCAACTATTGTTCAAAAAAGAAATCTTTCTAACAAGGTCTGATAAGATAACTTTCCTTCTTATTTATAAATAAATTACTCGTTCACTGAATTTTGTGCTTGGATTATTTTCATCAAGTGTTGTTTTATGCCTTGCTCTGCTTTGAGGCATTTTATCAAACCTCTGGTGTGCAATACCTCTATAATGAGAAACACAATAGGATTTGACGAAATAAAAAGAGAGAGAGAAACACAATAGGAAAATAATATACAAAAAATGCTAACATTTGTGGTTTTCATTTGTGTTTGCAGCCAATCTGGAAACTTAAAGCTTCGTTTGCAGAGTGTTTAATTGCAACAATCAAATCTCTAACTTCTTCTCTCTCTCTC
>CATIWJ010250661.1:0-11799 GCA_949640765.1 Croton laevigatus | reverse complement strand
ATTAAGACCCTTAAGGAATCTTAAAACATAATCAGATGCTTGATATGCTCTAATATTGCCTATAGCATTGCAGTGACAAGCCGGTTCACACACGCAATTCACAATTGGCCTCAAATTAACATATTCATCCCAGAGAATCTTTAATCTTGTGACATATTCAGTAATTGTCATCTCACCTTGACGAAGACTGTAAATCTCCTCTTGAAGATCCGAAATCCTTACGGAATCTCCTTGTGCAAAACGCTCTTTCAAGTCCTTCCAAACTTCAGCAGCAGAATCAAGCCATATTATGCTCTGTGCGATAGTTGGACTAACAGATTTCATAATCCAAGAGAGGACCATGGTATTGCAGCGCTCCCAAGATCCATAAAAAGGATCTAAGCGGATAGGTTGTCGAAGCGTTCCGTCAACGAAACTCAACTTATTCTTTGATAATAGCGCCATACGCATGGATCGGGACCAAGAATGGAAATTCTTTCCATTAAGAACAGGAGATACAAGTAGGGGTGAGCAAATTCGGTTCGGTTCATCGAACCGAAATGAAAAAACCGATGCAAAACCGATAAGAATTTAGATAAACCGAACACCAAATCGAACATATATAAAACCGAACCGATTTTTCGGTTTGGTATCGGTACGGTATCGGTTTTAACCAAATTATGAGCCATGTCCAAACAAACAAACACAAAACAAACGCAATAAACACAAAATTAAACTACACAAAATCTAACAAAAAGCAACAAATGAAAAATCAAACACAACAAACAGCAACAAACGAAAAATCAAAGATCTAATTTTTTTTTTTGACAAACAATAGATCTAACATTAATTTCGAAAAAAAAAATCACAAAATATAACTCCTAATCCAAAAGATCTATACCAAAATTATCCTCACAAGAAATTCAATATACAATATAATTAGATCAAGCCTTAAACACAAAAGATTCAAATATTCTTTAAAAAAAAAATGATAATATACAGATGAAGCAAATGACGATAAGGCAACGGTGGTGCTCCTTTGCCCTTTGCCAAAGATCAAACTAACCTGGATCTGAGGAGTAATAAACCGGAATTGAACAACCGAGGCGGAGGAGTAGGCGGAAGCGGAGGCGATCGAGGAGGCGGAGGCGATCGAGGAGGAGGAGGCGATGGCGGAACCTAAATATCACTACCACTGCTGCTCCTTTTTCATTTCTCAGAACGAAAAGAATAAAAAAGGGAGAAGAGAGGCGGAGATGAAGAGAAGAAAGAGAGAGGCGGACCAGTTAAGGCGGCGACGGCCGGTGCGGTGGCTAGGGTAGAGGAGGGACGCTGTGAGTGAGAGGGAGGGGCGGCTTCGATCGAAAAAGAAAGGGAAATAATGAATAAGAAATGTGCCGCTTAAAGGAAGGACATGGGTGTATAATTTTAGGTTATTATTTTTAATCGGTTTTCGGTTCGGTTCGGTTTCCGAAAAGCTCAAGCCAACGACCAGACCGAAAATCGATATTTATATATTCTCATAACCGAAGCCGAACCGTTTGGTTCGGTTAACCAAAAAATCGGTTCGGTTCGGTTCGGTAACGGTGTGGTTTTCGGTTTTCGGTCAAATCTACTCACCCCTAGCCTTGCATGCCTAGCTTGTTTGTAAATTTATCTTGTGAATCTTAAGGACCTAAGAATGTAATATGCAAATCGGGAGGATCTAAAGCCAGATTAGCCAATACTCGAAGAACTAAACAATTATTTTCCCCAAAAATAAGTTTAATTTTGTATACTTTCTTTTAAAAAGTGCTGGGTTAGGGTTGAACGTGGGGTGGGTTCGGGATAGATTTTCTAAAACTCGTCTCTGCCCTGCTTACTGATATGTTGCCCCGCGTCCCGCCAAGTTGCGGGTTGGGTTTTTTGGATTACGGATTAGGTTGGCCATTTAGCAGGTTTATCCGCGGATTTTTTTTATTTAAAAAATAATTTTTTTTTAAGAAAAAAAAAGAATATAAGTATTTTTTGATGTATTTAAATTGTAAAATAAGATCAATTAATTATATAATATATCAAATAAATTGAATAATTCAATTGATAAAAATAATACTTACTACTTTTACATTAAATTTTATTTGATTAATAAAATATAATATAATTTTTATAAATATAATGCAAAATAACTCAAATTCATATATCAGTTATTCATGAATCTCAATAAAAAACACATTTTTATTGTAATCTTTATAAATTAATATATTCATTATTATTTAAAATTTATAAATTATTAATAAAATTATAATATTATCCTTGAACGGGTATACTAAAACCCATATCTGCTTCAAAACCGCAGTGAGTTTGATTATTAAAACTCATACCCGCTCCGTGATCCAATTGATTGGGTAAAATGTATCAAGAGTGGGTCGGATTTCAACGGTCCCCTACTCAACCCTGGATGGGCTGGACCCGAAACAATATTGTCAAGCCCGAATTTATGTTAGACAAGATGGCCTACTGACTGGATTCTCTCAGCCAATCTCACGCGTATCGGCCGATGGGGTCTTGCTCGGCCACGGTTCGACGCAAACCCCCCTGTATGACGTCGTTTCTCCTCTTTACTAGAGTCCATTAATCTCGATTCTGGTCTATAATAAAACTCGAAGCTGTTTGCTTCTTGCTCGTGGCCATCCAAACTAGAAATTCTGATTTTTTTTTTCTCTGCGCCAAATTTCTGTACAATCGACTCTCTCCCAACGAATATTTTGTTGAGACGAAATAGCTAAGTAGGGATCCAGGCCAAAGCAATGGCGGTAGATGATGTACCACTGGATGACAAGGCAAAGAGAATGAGAGATCTGCTATCAAGCTTTTACTCTCCAGATCCTGCAATGTCATCTAGTAATTCTTCGAAATTCGCTTCTCTAGATGCAATCAACACCAACTCGTTTGACGCAGATCAGTACATGAATCTCTTGGTAAGCTTCTAATCCACTGACTCCGAATGGATTGAATTTGTTTTAGTTGTCCTTTTGTGGTTTATAGCTGAAATCGAAGCATGGTCAATAGCATTGTAATGCTTGTATTTAAATTTCCAGTGTTATGAGAAACAGAGTTAATTGGTAGTTTTGATGCAGGCTCAAAAGTCAAATTTGGAAGGGCTTTTGCAGAAGCATGTGGAAATGGCGGCCGAGATAAAGAATCTCGACACTGATTTGCAAATGTTAGTGTATGAGAATTACAACAAGTTCATTAGTGCGACTGATACAATCAAGAGGTGTTGCTTCCAATCCTTTTTATGTTTTTTATTACCATTACTGAGAATCTGCTGGGAGTTCCTTTGGTTTTTCCTCTTCATTGTCTATTGAAATGTGATGGAATTCAATTTTTGACAAACCTTATGCATGGCACGAGTGTAATTTTATTTATTTGCAGGATGAAAAATAACATTGTAGGGATGGAAGCAAACATGGAGCAGCTCCTCGAAAAAGTATGCACGAGTATAATTTTACTTGATCTGTGCTCTTTTCTAGTGTGTGTTTCATACAAGAAAAGAATGGCAAAGAGTAACATAAACTCCACCAAACATTGCAGATAATGTCAGTGCAATCAAGAAGTGATGGCGTAAACACATCTCTTTTTGAAAAGAGGGAACATATAGAGAAATTGCATCGCACCCGTAACCTGCTTCGTAAAGTTCAGGTACCCATATTACTGGCCCACATTTCACAATTTATCTGTTTTTGTTAATATTTACTTTCTTTGACCTTTGGGATAAGAAAATCTGATCTTAAATTGAGTATTATTTCCTGAGAGATTGACCTTGGAGGATGATGAATCGAACTAGAAGTGGGGTGCCGTTGGTTTTGTTGATTGAACTTACCGTTTGTTTAATAATTCTCTCTCATTACAGTTGAATTTTTTATGGATGGAAGCTGTAATGCTTATTTATCTAAAATTTGAATAGTTGTTTATAACAATATGAGTCTCACCATTGCATCTTATGTGGAAAAGGGCAGTTCATATATGATCTACCTGCTAGACTAGGGAAATGTATTAAATCAGAGGCATATGCTGATGCAGTCAGGTTCTACACTGGTGCAATGCCAATTTTTAAGGTTAGTGTTCCTTATCTCATTCTCCATCAGCTGGGTCAGAATTCCACTAATATTGCATTTTTAGTTGCTTTTGGAGCCTATTCTTTTCGCTTTGTCATGCATCAGCTTCAAAAGTTTTAATGATGGTTTAAATACTCTATGCTAGGCATATGGGGATTCATCATTCCAGGACTGCAAGAGAGCATCTGAAGAAGCTATGGCCATAGTTATAAAAAATTTGCAGGTACTTTTTAGGCCGAACTAAGCATGTAGGTGGAGGACTGTAAATCTTTTTTATCATGATTAGCTATTTAGATTTTGATTATAGAGTTTAGATTTAATAGTAATCTGAACATAATGCCTGTTGTCAATAAAAGTGTTGCAGTTCACATTTTATGTTTTAATACTGCAACATAGGAGTGTTGCTTTTTTTGATGCAGAATCTGTTTTATTTTGCTGTACTTTTCAGGGAAAGCTTTTCTCAGATACTGAATCCATACAAGCAAGGGCGGAGGCCGCTGTGCTTCTTAAACAGTTAGATTTTCCGGTATGTACTTTCACTTTGTCACTTCTGGTTGTTTGTTAGTTGTCCAGCATAGTATAATTGCTTGAAAAGGGGGGATTGTATTACGTAGTACTTGCAGAATGACTTGAATTTTTATCATACGTGAAAACTGAGATTTCTTCATTGAGTAATTTTTTGAGTCCATAAATAACTGATGAAAAATGTCACACTTTTTGACAGGTGGACAGCTTAAAAGCTAAACTATTTGAAAAATTAGAACAATCTCTTCAGGACCTTCACCTTAAGGCAGAAGAAATACCCACTATGTTGGAGGTTTCTAGCGATCCTTCTAATCCCACTTCTACAAATCATGTGAGGAAAGAATTTCTAGTAATTTGTCTTTTTATGACAACTCCTATTGACTAGTAGTTTAATGCTCGTGTGTGCAATTTTTTCTTTCTTTCTCTTCATTTTTCTCGATTACTTATTCATGTCTGATAATTCAACTTGTACCGATGACAATACAACCTCAGGGTTCTGTCCATGAGTTTGCAGAAGCTGTCCGAGCTTATCGGGTAATATTTCCAGACTCAGAAATGCAACTAATTAAATTGTCACAAGACCTGATTACCAAGTAAGTCAGTGTGCACAATGGATTTCGCAAATGTCTATGGAGATATAGTTTGTGTTTTTATTTTTATTCATGCCCCTAGATTACAATGGCTTAAACGTTAGGTCATGAAAGCAGTTTATTCTTGTGTTTGTTGCTGTAGGGACTTCAAAATAACTGAGCAATACATAAAGGAACGGGTTTCTGTTGCAAAGTTTCTGGATTTGCTTCGTAAGTACTATGATTCTTTCCTTACACATACACATAATATCTTGGCATGCAAGATTTTGGCTCAACAAATCTTAGTTGCTGCTTTAACTAGTTCAGTTATCCTAATAGTTTTCATTGTTCAACTTGCCAAAAGTTTCACTTATCATCAAGTTACTTCAGTTGGGAACATCTGCTCCAGATATTTGTTTCCACCCACCTGTAGGATCAGAATTTAACTTATTTCGTGTAGTAAAGTTGTAATATAGTTGTCTTGTGAAACACAACTTACCTGCGGTATATTGCTATTTTGCGCTGCTCATCATTTCTTTTTCAATCTCATTTTTAGAATTTTGTCTCAAGTCTTCTTCTTAGTTCACGTTTCTGTTTCATACATTAGTTCACCGGGGTTAGTGTTTTGAAATTGCACATCTTTATTCCCTCGTGCTCTAAGCTTGCTTACCATCACTTACACCTAGTTTTTGGCTGCTTGGTTTAGCCATTCTTGCAACTGTAAGTGTTTTTTTTTTCTGTGGTCTGCAAAATGAAGCTTCCTCACCAATTTGATTATGTTGACTCAAGTCCTTATCTGGTCTTTGTTCACATTAAAAGTTTTCGTCATATGCATTGGTGTTATTGGGTCAAAAAAGATGTTTCCTAGTGGATGTCCCAAATAGTGTTAAACTCATGTTTTATCCATACAGTATTGTAGTTGTTGAAACTAACTTGACATCATTGATGGTATCATGCATATAATAAAGTCAGTATTCTCAGTTTCTGATTGTTCTTTGAACCCATTTTCCTCAGTCTTTTCCTAATTTTTTTATATTTCAAAATGATAAAAGTCATTTGGTGGTCATTTTTCATTTGGCACCTTCCTTCATATTTGCTGATATTCCTTGACAAATGCAGGAGGCATATGGAGAGATGTGCTCCTTTTAGATGCAGTATTGCATGAGGCTTTTCTTCCTGATTATTCTTTGAAGGTTTGTCTTTTGATTTTTATTTGTATGCTTGACAACAATTTCCATCAGCATTTCAATGCTCTTGAACATTTGATTGAAAATTTCTGAAGTCCACAAATGAAGCTTGGTGCCTGATTAATTCTTCACGGTTTCAGGCTGCGCAGGTTGTTGTCAAGCAGTATACTACGAACACTTTTTCTCACCTTTTGCATGATATTTCAGGTGACTGTTACAATCATATTGATTTTTTTACAGTTATTAGTTGTTAGGAAATGGATAATAGCCCAAAAGAGAATCTTGGAGTTCCAGAAAAACAGACAATGATAGATAATTTAGGAGCGATATTTTTATTTGACTGAATGCTGAGAAATCACGTGGACATCTTTTGTTTACAAAGGTTAATTTGTTCATTATTATATTTGTTTGTATTCTAAATCAAATTCTGGTCAAACTGGCAGAAGCCCTTACTGCTAATGTCTATATCAAACAAAAGGAGGGAGGGGAAGAGTATCACTTGCAGGTTGCCCTAGAGGCAAGCAAAAATGCAGTGCTTGAGGGAAGCATGGGTCTCATAGAGGTAATGTATTATAATACAAGGTAGTCTAATTTTCCTTATGCTTCTAAATTATGCCCTCTATGTTATTTATATTTTATCTATACATTGAAAAATTTCCCCTTTCCTTTGATGTACTATTTCGCTAGTTTCTAATTGATCAACGTAAAAGAATTGGTTTGTTACAGTAATAGTGTATTTGGAACATTGGCTGTGGCCATATAGTTATTATTTAAGGTTATCTCCATTTTTCCCCATGATGTTTTATGTCTTGATCTCAAACGCTTACAATTTGACATTTTGCCTCGATCTCAATTTGGTACATGGACATGTTTATCTAGCTCTTTGATTGTCTTCATGGCCTTTATCACTCCAGGACTTTCGTCAACTTCTTGATGGCGACATAGGGTTGCTTCTTAAGCTGAGGGACTCAATTGTTGATTGGGTTCAAGAGGGTTTTCAGGACTTCTTTAGGGCTCTGGATAATCACTTTCTCTTGCTTTCTGGAAGAAATAAATCAGCTACCCAAGATCACGGATTTGCAGAGGGAGTGCCAGTTGACAGAGTGCTTGCTGGTCTTGTCTTGGTTCTGGCTCAACTTTCTGTCTTTATTGAACAAACTGCCGTCCCAAGAATTACTGAGGCAAGGAATCACAAACGATATTTATGTAAAATTATCTTGTCGTGGCATTAGCATTAGTTACAGCACTCTCCATATTATCTATGGTTTGACAACTTTTGTTCTTATTGCCAGGTTATAGCCGTTTCTTTTTCTGGTGGTGGTGTTCGGGGCTATGAAAATGGACCTGCTTTTGTTCCTGGCGAAATTTGCCGAATTTTTCGGTCAGCTGCCGAAAAGTTTCTGCACCATGTATGTGCTGAAATCTCTGAACCTTTATATGTATTATTAATTCCTTTTAATAATGTCAGTCACTTCACTATGACTAATTTATGAGGCCATTTAATTGGAACACTTTGCACTGATATTGGAGTGATAGAATATCTGAGCACTCACGCTGTTTGCAGCCATCGGCTATCTGCTGTACTGCTTATGAAAACCTCCTTCAGGAGACATTATTCATAGTGCATTGATAACGCCTGATTCTGTTGTATCAGGACTATGCTTACTGTGTTTATTGGTAAAGCATTGCATGAAATGTTTTTTATGGTAGTGCAAATCATTGCTGCACTAAACATGGTAACTTTAGCACTGCAGACCTGTAATTTCTACATTTGTGGGGCTTCCCAAAGTACCAACATTTTTTTTTTCTTTTTTGAGGTTGACCATGAGTTCTTTTTCTTTTCTTTACCTCCTTTTGGAGTTGTTTAACATTCTAGGTATGGCATGTTGATAATTTTAATAAGTTATTTAAAATAAGCAAGGGTTATGGTAATATTTGCTCTTGCTTAAGCATCTGTGAATTTAGTGCTTTCCATATATACTTCCCATAATTTTGCTTCTGACTCTGGATTTTGACTATCTATCTATATCTAAAATTTGGTAATCCATGTTTTTTATCCAGTTCATAACTTTGAGAACTCAAAGAGTATCAGTTCTATTGAAGAAGAGGTTTAAAGCTCCTAATTGGCTCAAGGTCAGTATTGGCCGTTCTGTTTCTGCAAATTGTGAAGGGAGAATATGGCATTGAATTTATCTGATGCTTTTGTTTTTTGAAACTTTGACAGCACAAGGAGCCAAGAGAAGTTCATATGTTTGTCGATTTATTTCTTCAAGAGGTCTGCCCTTGGGTCCTTCCCTCCTTGTTGTCTCTTGGTTAATACTGCTATGATGATTTAGATCCTAGCTTTATTTGATTCAACTCTCTTCCAGATTACAATTTTACTGTACAAAAACTCATTTGTTTATAATTTCAATGCGATGTACCTTTTTGTTGGGAAAAAGCTGACCGTTTCTGAGTTTGTCTTTTCTAGTTGGAAGCAACAGGTGCTGAGGTAAAGCAGATTTTACCTCAAGGAGTTGTTCGCAAGCATCGTCGTTCTGAGAGCAATGGAAGTACTGCATCCTCTCGAAGCAATCCACTACGAGATGATAAAATGAACCGCTCATATACCCAAAGGGCCAGGAGCCAGCTTTTGGAAACCCACCTGGCAAAATTGTTCAAGCAAAAAGTGGAGATTTTTACAAAAACTGAATTTACACAGGTATTATACTGATACCGATTTTGTTGGGGGAGGAATAGCTGCAGTAGGAATGAAGTAATATGAACCTTCTGGTTAAAATTTGCAGGAATCTGTTGTATCTACTATAACAAAACTTTGCCTTAAAAGTTTACAAGAATTTGTTCGACTCCAAACTTTAAACCGGAGTGGGTTTCAGCAAATTCAGCTGGATATTCAGTTTCTAAGGGCTCCGTTGAAGGAAAGTGTTGAAGATGAAGCTGCCATCGACTTTTTACTTGATGAGGTAATTAAGAATGAACGAATTCAATAATTTGTGTATTTGTCCTGAAAGTCAACATTGGAATCTATCCTCGTTTTATTGGCTGTCTTTTATATGAAAATGCTCTAAATATCTGGAAAATGCTGGGCTACAGGGAGGGGGAATTGGGGTTGGCTTTACTTTGTTTTATGCAGTCATTTCTCAAGATTTTGATCCTAGGGAAATGACGAGGTTCGTTCATACTTTATAGTTAGTTTAGAAGGATTCTGGCATCAAATAATTTTGGCATGTTTTTTTTTTCTTCTTTTTCTTTTATGGAGTAGGTAATTGTTGGTGCTTCTGAACGTTGTCTTGATCCAATTCCTCTTGAGCCTCCCATCTTGGACAAACTAATTCAAGCAAAGTTGGCCAGAAAGAGGGAACAACAGAATGCAGTTGCTTCATAGCTAGGGAGTGTAATCAATGATCGGGTTGTTTTTCAGTCATCAAGAAGAATCAAATGAATACCTGTCCGGAATGATTGAAATAAGCAACTCCAGGCATTTTTGGTATGTTAAGCTAATTGGTCCTGTAAGGTCTCAAGGGGCATCTAACACGGTGGGTGACTGTAAGTTGTTAATTCCACTCTGCAGTTTGACTTATTATATCCTTCGGTCTGTATACCTGCAATCCTGAATTTGATGCTCTTGGAAGTTTGACCTTGGATGGAGATTTGCTTCATTTCGGTCCTACTGCTTACTCTTGTTGCAAGTACGTGCAATGCAAGCTGAGATTGGACCCATCTGGAATGTTCTATCCTCACCTTTTAGGATCGTATAGTTGATACAATGGGTGTATAGGTGTAATTATACGGACTTAAAACACCAATTTACTTGTCAGATGCTCATAATTTGTTTTTCAAAATTTTCAATGGGGTGAGGTGGGGAAGAGGATTGTATTTTTGTAATTCTACGTTGCAGCGGGATTGGGGCATGGCATTACATTTTCGCCGAATTGTGTGAATTTTATTTCCGTATCACTTGATGTTGGTATTTCTGCTCATCAGCGCCACTATCTTTTAAGAAATGATTTTTTTTAAACCAAAGATATCAAAATTCCTTTAATTAAGTTTGGAGGACACATCCAAGGCTTGTCAAGCTCGAGAAAAACAGATCCACCATAATAATTAACATAAAACATTAAAATATTAACAATAGAAAGAAAAAAAAAAAAAAGTTGAAAATACGTATTGTTAGATTTGAAGCATTGATTTTGAATGGTATTCTTGAATTGAAGTCCAATGAAAATGAGATCAGGACAATAACAATGAACACTCATCTCAAGTGGTGGTGTTCCTTGGATTCAAAGTCTGATTCTTCAGAATTTGTACTTCATCTACATGAGTTATTAAGAATACCGCAAGTTAAATGACCTCAATACCTTCATTAAACAACTTCCTTGGTTAATACCATCTCCATTTCATTATTGTAGAGAATTTCTATTTTTGACATTTCAAAATAATAGAAAATTTTCCATTTTGGTTACTCTCAGTAATTATGATGTGTAGAGAGAAAATTTGGAAAGAGAAAAGTGACTTATCACCAATAATTTTTATCACTTATTAGGTATATACCCATTATATAATTTATTTATTATTATTCTATTTTTGTTATCAGTATATATAGATTTATAATAAAATAAATTTAAAAAAATAAATTATATTATATTATATTTACTTTTTATGTACTTATTTTTACAATACTTTCTGACTTTAATTTTTCTAATATTTTAATATAAAAAATTATTACTAATTTTCAATTTTATATTATTTCAAAGTAAAATAAATGAAAATAATAATATCAATAATAGAATTATATAATTATAAATATATAATAAAATTAAGTTAAAATTATATTTACATGTTACAGATAATTGTTTATCAAATGTTAAAGACTATTTTTAATTGTACCTAATTTATAATATTTTAAAATTTTAATTTTTCTACTATTATAAACAATAAAATTATAAATAAATTTTAATCATTGATATTTAAAAAAATAAAAATTATATAATTACGTATATATGAGAAATTTATTATTGAATTATAATAAAAATGCATTTAAAAAAAATTAAAAATTTCATAACTAATTCAATAAATTTATTATTGAGATGGTAAAGTACTTAACATTATGAATTTAATATTAGATTAATAGTTATTAAATAGAAGAAGATGAATAGTCTTATAAATTAAATATAATTAATTAAAAGTTATAAAAAATAATAAAGTGTCATATAAGTTGGGGTAAATTTAATCGAAAGTACCTGAACTTTGGGGGTTCTTACATGATCGTACCTAACCTTTTTTTTTTTGCATAAAAATACCTGAACTTGCAAAGAATTTGCAAAGAATTGCATTTAGCCGGTTGCCAACATCTATCCGGTTACCTTTGATGACGTGGCATTTTAATTTTACAAATAGATACATATTCTTCTCATTTCTGTTCTTTTTAATCCAAATTGCACC
>CATIWJ010250659.1:0-21900 GCA_949640765.1 Croton laevigatus | reverse complement strand
TCCGTTGGGTGATTGCTTTTGAGTCCACTTGGTTAAGTAACTAATCCACATTTAGCTATTATAAATACTTTTTGTTATTATTATTATTTCATGGAACAAGCAAATTGTATCCCACAAAAGGGGAGTGGGTGTAGGTGAAGTGGTAAGAAGGAAGGCATGGAGGTTGAAAGTCCGCAGTTCGAGTTGCACACTGGTTAGTCCAGCAAAAAGCCTATCTCCTTTAGGTGCGTGAGTAAAATGCCTAAGTAAAATATATATATATATTGTATCCCACAAAAAACCTTGCACTATTTTACAATAGGTTGATAGTTGGGTTATAACAAGTTTTTGGCCTATTATTTTGTTGCACCCGAACTTTTTCTATTGTCACAAATACATCATATTTTGAATTTTGTTACTAACACACTCTCAACTTGTTGACTTTGTTACAATTATACTTCAATTTTTTAATGAAATTAAAATTCAAACTTTCGGAAGCTTTCATAATATTCAACAACATATTTATATATTCTTTGTATTTTCCAATCAACCAAATAAGAAAGTGGTTTTAAAAAAAAAAAAAAGAGAAATAAAAATTACCTATTCTATGTCTAAATTTACCAGAAATTGGCACCTCCACAACAAAAAAATTTCGAAATTAAATGAGACATGAAAATGAAAATGTGGTGATTTGTAATGTTGTTAATTTTGGTCCTGCTTATACTGTGATCTTGCCCCAAGGCATATTATTGTTGAAGCCAGTACGATCAACAGAGAGTTTTCTAGTCATGTTGTTATTGGCAACAATGTAACCAATAAGGTTCGTTTTGCTTTTGCAAGATTCTTGGTTCTAGAAAATTTATAATGTTTTCAAAACTTCGTGATGGATATATAAATTTGGTTTTGAAGGGAGAAAATTTATGAGGAAAAAGCTCGCCAAAGAGTAAGTTCTTCCTAATTATAACTGATGAAGAAGTTAGCTTAGCTAATGCATCAGCGCAATATACGCTTATAAGTATTTTATTTTCTAATCCAACGCATGTTCCAAAATTCTATGCTGTTGAAGTTTTTTGTTTGTTACGTAGGTGTCAGTTTCTCATATATTCAGACCTTTGGTAAACTTTCTTTTTCTTCTACTTTCTTATTTGGTTGATGAAAAAATGCGAAAAAATAAAAGAATATAAATAAGATGCTCTAACTAAGTATCATGAAATATTCTTAAAATTATAATTTATTTCAATTTTATCCAAAATATAAATTGAAATATAATTATAATAACATTTATGAGTTGCGAGTATATTAGTAACAAAGTTCAAAGTATAGTGTATTCATGACAATACAAAATATTTATAGTGCAATATAATGACAAGTCCAAGTTTACGTTTTATAATTTTAAAATGCTGGAACCTTCGGCTAAGCGTATCAAGAATTTATGGTGGATTGACCATGCCTTGCAGAAAATATAGTTTACGTATTAATAATATTTAAAAAATAGTTCATAACATGTTTATGAATAAAAATTAGTTCACAATGTATTTATGAAATGTTTACAATAGGTTTAGAGGATCCTAGTAATGTTACCATAAAACTAGTCCCATGAGTAATGACAATTCATTAAATAGTTAGTTTGTGTGTTATTTGCAATCTGATTACACAAATAGCCATGATCATCCAGCTGTCTGTATTCTAGCACTAGTGATAGTCATAGGGTTTAGTCTAGTTAATGACTTTGCCGTTGAAGGCTGGATTTTAACTTCATAAAATTCTAATGCATCTTGTAGAATCTATTCTATGATGCTTTAACTTTAAACTGATGTGGGGTTTTAACCATTAGCAATGTTGGAGTAGAAGTTTGATGAAATTTGAAGAATTAGGAATAACACTTGTTGAAATTCTCATAGACTGCAATTGATTGTTATAAATAACTGAGACTTTTTTTTTAAATTAAAACATTAAAGAATCCAAAAATATTTTTTTGTATTTTTAGAAGATATAAATTATAAAAGACTTAGTTTTTACGTTTAAAAATAACTTTTAGTCTAATTATATTCTTAGTTTACAAAAAGACGTATTTAAGTTTTTAACTCTTAGAAGAATTATAATATTTGTTTTTGTTAATAAATTACTTATAGTCTATTTATAATATGTTTATAAATTGTTAAAATTCTGTTTAAAATAAAAAAACTGACTACATTGACAATTATTTTTAAAAAATTATGGTATACAATTTTTTTAGATGATATTTTTTAAAATATGGTAAAATTTAATGGGTATTTAGGTAAAAGAACAACCCCAAACTCATGTTTCTTTTAGGCCCATGACAGCCCTAAGAAGCCCATAAAGCAATTGAAAAAACCAGATTTTAAGAAAAGAAGCAGACAAGGAAATAGAAATTGGCACCATAATTGACCAATGAAGTTAAAAATAAGTGAGGCACAGGTGGAAGTAGTTACCAATTTCACAATTGCCAGCTGTTCTAAGTTTGCAATGTATTAATCTCCTTTTTTAATTTTTTTTAACACTTTTAAAAAGAAAAGGGTAAAATAAAATTGGAATAAATGTTAATAATTTCTTAGACCTAAAATTGGGTTTCTCTTTGTGGGCATCATTTGGGGAATGTGATCTTATCAATACACGTGTTTATAATCTCTTTGCCAATCAGGGGGTCCCAAATCAAGCCCACTAAGCTTGGCCCACCAATTTATATATATATATATATATATATATATATATATATATATATAATTTTTATTGTTATATATGCTTAGTATTTTTGGGTTTTGATGGTCCACATAAGAATATTCATCATAGAAACATTACTTATTTTGTGACTCCTAAATTGATGTCAAACTGAAACATTTTATTGATCCCACATGAACTATTACTATACTTCTCTTTGATACCTTAACACAAATTTTTTTCCTTTTTTGTTTGTTTCATTTATTATTATGTAAATATCTATTTTAATGTTTTTGAATTAATAATTTATTGGGTAATCACCAATTAGTGCAAGAAAACCCATTTATGTATTTGGTGAAATGGGAAACCATTCAAGTAGTGAGTTTCACCTACTTAAGAATGAATACACTTTTATTTTCAATTAGAATGGTTGACATTAAAAAAATATATATATATATTTATGCTCACATGATTTATGGACTGAATCAGTTATAATACTACTATAATATTTGAAGTCGACTAAGGAAAGTAAGAAGTATAGCATAGGAAAAGAAGAAGCTACCCTCTATTATACTTCATATCATAAGAGAGGGAAAAGGTATCATCAATTGGAACAACAATAGTACTATGAAATAATGCAAACTATGGAGTAATTGATAAAGGGATGAGTATTTTCATAATGAGACATCAACTTAATTAGAGGCTATCCATTAAACTCACTTGTTTGTGTAATTACACTTTTTTAATAATGTCGCTAAAATATAGGGCCCATTTGATGAATTAAACCCTAGCTTTTTTTCCCCCCTTTCCCCTTTTTGCTTTTTGCTTGAATATATATATATATATATATATATATATATATATATATATATATGAGAATTCGATCCACAAATGACCATTTTCTTTGTTTCTAATTATGATTTCTTTGTTTCTAATTATTATTATTATTATTATTATACATACCTAAATTTTTTAAAAAGAGGGAAAAAAAATTTATATATTTAAACTTGTTAGTTTTTTTTTTCAAATTGTAGAGAACTATTTGATACCTTGGATATAATTTAAAACTTGAAAAAAAAAATATTTTGTCCCTATATTTTTCAAAATTAAACTAATTTATCTTTATATTTTACATGATATTCTGTTTTGTCACGTATTTTAGAAAAATTATACTGTTTTGTCTTTTTTGTCAAAAATTTTATTAGAAATTAACAAGTTATGTCTCATCTAAATCGTTTCTTTGCCTTCAGTACAAATATAATCTTAGTTTTGACAAAAATAACACCCTAATTTTTAAAATAGCTAAAAAATAATTGATAAATCAAACGGTTTTTTAGATCCCTCAGAGTCAAAACTAATATTATATTTATAATCAGTGAAAAAAAGATTTAGATGAGACATGATTTGTTAATTTTTACCACTGTTTTAGAAAAAAAAAAGAATAAAATAGAATAATTTTTCTAAGACATAGGGATAAAATAGACTATTATATAAAATATAGGGATAAATTAGTTCAATTTAAAAAAATATAAGGACAAAATAGTATTTTTCCTTTAAAACTTTCATTCATTTTATTATTATTTTTTAGCATTGGAGGTTGAGAAAATTAAACTCCAACCTTTTATCAAATTATAGATAAATTTACCATTAAATTATGTTTCAGCATCCAACGAATTTCATTTTGAATCTGTAATATGGTACTGTATAATGTTGGACAATAAAAGGAGGATTATCTCCATTAACATGTAAGTTTGGCAAACCTATTTAAAGGTAGGATACAACCTTAATTCAAACATAGTGTGTATATTTCTTCATTAATAAGGTCTATTCTATATTTTTTTTTTTTTTTAAAAAAAGTTATTTTTCCCCTAAGAATTCGGATCACTTGAATAGACCCTAATCCTACATAGGAGAGGAGGTGAGAAAGAATTTTGAAAATATTTACATCTACACGAAAGTAAAAAGAGAGAACCCAAACAAACCAAATGTTGCTTCAGTTGGCAAAACATAGAACAATAAGTGACAAAGACTTGCTAAGGAAAACCCAATTCCTAGTAAAAGTTTGAAAAGGACAAGCCCAAGAAAATATTTCCCCCATGTCTCCAATTTTCTTAAGCTCATAAATAGTGATATAACAACAAGGTCGTGGAGACCAGTCCATACGGCCTAATTTTCAAAATTTCCCTTCTATGAGCGTACATACAGAATTTTTAGGTAACAAGTCACTATACTATCACAAGCCAATAAGCTTAATTTGGACTTATTTTCATAGGCTTATAATTCAATTTTTTTTTTTTCTTTTGCAAGTCAACAAGGAGTTTCATAAATTCAAAATTATGCTTACATTTTGGAAGGTGGATGACAGTTTTACTGAATAATAATGACGCTTTGGAAAATTTTGATTGAAAATACATTAATTTTGACCTCTCCCCTCATTTAATACTCTAATTAACACCCGCATTTGGTAGATAAGGAAACCATGTTACTTATTTTTGTTTAGTCATATTCCATCTATTTAGCAAAAAGATGTTGCTTTTGTGACCCATACTAACATTTTCAAAGAGGGTAAGTTAATATTATGAGATGCTATCTTTTCTGTCAATTGTCAACTGATTAACAAAACTTTCATCTCTTCATATTTACAACAAAGCTAAGTTGATATCACAAGTAATGAAACTATCTTATTCAAATGAAGAAATCTAATTATTGTTGATAATGATTCTTTTGATTAAATTTTGCATACGTGTATAGTGATAGTTTTTTAATTTTATTTTTTTTTAAAGAAATATAGTTTTTGAATTAATGAATGGTCTAATTGCATATAAGCGATAGATAATTCCCTCATAATGAGATGATACATGGACTACTAGATGTCCACTTAGATTTAGACTCAATACAACAAAGTCCAACAGGGTTATAAATGAGTCAATCTTCTCCCAAGCTACTTATAGTTAATTTGGTAAAAATTCGTTCCAATTCGATTCAAAAGATAAATAAACTCATTTCAAACTCAAATTTTACTTATTAAACGTATTTATGAGTCTGGATATTGAAATCGTTTTAAATTATCAAAAGTTCGAAATTGAATTCTAATTTAGTAGGTTTCAATTTAGTTATTTTTAAAGCTTGAGTTTGATTTGACAATTTTTATAAGTGACTTCAAGTTCAGTACTATTCGGTTATGGGTCTACTTGTTTACATCCCTACCCATAATATTTTATAAAAAAATTGAATTAGTTAACCAATATATAATTCAAGCCATTTGATTCTAAATTCAATAACAAATAAATTATCAAAATTTCTTTCACTTTTCTATGATTGTTTTTTTAAAATGGAAATGCGTTAAATAAATTACAATTTTTTTTTTATAAAAGGACTAGTCGCATTAAAAAATTCTTTCAAGCATTCCTTTTTAAAATGTCATCGTTGAAAGAAAAAATGACTATGCATGTTCGTATTATAATTGATGATATATCTTTTTACATTAGTAAATATTTCCAAAGATCTATAGATTACAAAGATGCCCCAAACTATATGCCTCTAATGAATGAGTGTCTTCTTGTATAGAAATTTTACTTTTCATAGAATTAGCTAAAAGGTATAATTAACAAGAAAGTGTTTGTTTATGCGTATTTAGAGATAGAGGCATTGGATAAGTCACGCTACTGGCCCCTCCATTACTCACACCTCCTTTTCTTTGTTTCTACATTTTTTCATGAATCGTAACCTCCTCCGTATTTCACGAAATATTATACTTATTCGATTTTTTTTAATAAAACAATTTACGGTTTCATATAATTAAATTAATTGGTTCTAATTTTTTCTGCATATATGCCCTTTAAAAATTATATATTAGTGATTCACTAATGGCTTAAGTTTAAGAATTAATTATATAAAACATTCACAAAAAATTCTATGGAAAGCTCTCGTGTACCAAATAAATCATGTTAAGGATTTTAAATTTTTTTAGACTATCTTTAAAGAAAACCTGATTTAAATTCTATTAACAGAGCTAATATAACAACTTTAGATAAAATAATATCAACAAGATAAATACAAGTTGAATAATACAAATTATCATTTTATTTCTAATTATTCACGCAGATTTATCATGAATATATATTGTAAGAAACATTTAAAAAAATATAAATGGGAATATTGGTATTTTGTGATAGTCATAATAGAAATCATGACTATAATTAGACAACATGGATAATATTATTAGATACTAATGATCTTAAATATCTAAGCCATGATACTAAAGTTTAACTATTAATTAAAAAGTAAAGTATAAGTAATCTCTTTTTTAATGGAATTAATGTTTTTTTCTCCAAAGAGTGAATGGAATTAATCTTTTTTTCACACTCTTAAGTGTAACCAGTATTCTTTGACATTTTAACCCTTTTTTTCAAATGGAATTAATGATTTCCAGTGGTAATAAAAGGTTTAGTGTCATTTAGTTATTTTTTAGAAGTGAAATATTTTATTTGTTAGAAAAATAATATAAAGTGAGATAAAATTCAACCTATTGCATGAATTTGAAACATCTTAAATCAACTCCATTAAGTTCAATTCAACCTATTGTTCAACTTTTTGGTCTTTTTTGATAATTATTTATGGCCAACACTTGACACTAGAGTCTTTTAATAAGTCTTCTGATGTCAGTTTTCAATCCATATTCAAAGAATAAATCTGTATCTCATATTGAATTCATTACCAATAAAAAAAATAATTCAAATAACCAAATATAATTATAAAATATGTGGAAATTAAACTTTAATGAAGGAGAACGAAAATTTCTTTTTTTTTTAAAAAAAATTTCTTTAAAAATGGCTCAATATAAAATCTTGTTAAACATACGCAAGCTTATATTTTATTTAAAAAAAACAAAAATTAAACAAATAATAAGAAAAAACAAGAAAAGATATAGCACGGGTAAAAAATCAATGGTGGCCACCCAAAATCAGATGAAAAAATGATGTATTTTGGCTAGTATCATTTAATTGTTGAAAATAGGTTTAAATGACCTTTTTCAACCAAATCAACATCTTGAAAATGATGATACTAGTCGGTCGATGTACCATGAGGAGGAGGAAAAAATTAAACAAAAAAAAGACAATTATATAAGAAAATTTGGCCTATCTTATTTTTTTTTAGCAATACTATTACCTTAGACTACATATACATTTATTATTAGATTGGGATATTATTTTTAGTTTTTGAATTTTTATTCACCTTTTTATAAACTTAAACCTAATTTAATATATCATATTCTATTATGGAAATAGCGATATTGTGAATTTTATTTTATCATTGTTGTTATAATCTCGTAATTAATTTTTAGTTTTATCAAAGGCAAATTGTATATTTTGAAAGAGAGATTAATTTTTTTCACTTATTGCTTATTGTCATTTTTGTTCCTTTTTAAATTTTCTAATACTAAAAATATTATTTTATTCAAAAATATTTTCATTTTTAATTCAATAGACAATAATTATATAATTACATCTCGCATATCGAGCACATATATATATATATATTATAGTTTGTTTCTATTTTTTTTAAAAAGAATATCATAGTCTAGTTAAGTTTTGAAATTGTATTAACAGTAAAAATACTCTATTATGTATTCACATAATGCATTGACATCTGATTATTTTTCACTTGTCTACTCTATTCTTTTCTCCATGCCATCACAACTTACTACTTATGTTTCCCCTTTCATCTTCTAAGTTAATGTTTTTAACCCTTTGATGTTCTTTTGTCAAATATCTAATAGTTGTCACTTGTTCTCAATCATCTTATGTCTGTTAACTAAATTGACTTATCGTTCTTGGCAATGGTCAAAATATTTTAGCATAACCTACGGTATTTTATTTGTAAATGTTATTATTTAGTAATTAAGACAACCTGACTCAATTTATACCTTGTTTAGTGTAACTATAGATTGATGATCAATGTGCAAATGTTTAATGTCCATACATGCTTGCGAACAATGTGCAAGTAGGTTTGAAAAATGGTGTAATTAATTTAAGAAAATATGTTCTTATTTCACTAGTAGTTCTAGGCTCTATTCCTCACTAAGTTTATTCATGCTGTGTAAATGGAGTTTGCCAGTGTATTCAATTTCATCATTTGTAGTGATAATATGACATGCTTGCGATCCGTTCCCTAACAGTTGTGTGCACAAGCAAATAATTATGCGCTTTCTGGCCACATTTCATAATAATATATAATAATAGTATAATTTTTTTATGAATTGATTTTCCTAAATGAAATCGGGACATTTAAAAAAAAGGGAAAGTATAGTAATAATGATGAAGAAAGAAAAGAAAAAGAAAAGGGCAAAATTCCCTCCCTTTGATTGCAGATTGGCATTTGGTGAAGCTTTCAGAAAATAAAAATAAAACTGTTGAATATATTTTTGTCTTGGTCAACACTGCTCCATAACCAGAACTACAAAAATTCCTGGGCTGCCCTTTTATGTCCATATTCTTAATAAAAACCCACATGGACAATAACTCACAAAAGGAAACTCCAAAATCTTACTAGTGGGAGAAGAAAATCCGTTATTTTTATTTTTAAAATAAAGGCAGGAAAATTCAAAAAGCTACAAACAGACAAGAAAGCCCTTCCCTACAAACACTCCAATAACACCAAATAAATGATTAAATATATTTTTTTATTTTTCATTTTCTATACAAGCACAAAATTATGAATTGGAAAACCAATCCCAGGTGCTTTTGTACCGCGTGTCTTATACTCTCCAATGACCTCCAAGTGACAGCCAATGTCTGTAGTGCTTTCGTACGTCGACTGTGGTGTTACTTCATTGTAGCAGTTTCCATCAACATGGCTCCTTCATGTTCCCCACGCGCACATAATAAGAGAGTCTTTACGCGCCAACCCGCCCCCCTTCAACTCCTCTTCCTCTCTTCCCTTTTTTTTTCTTCTCCTTTAGCTATCTGTTCCTCTTCTTCTCTCTTTCCACTAATTTTTCCTTTTTTTTAGATTTTCTTTCCAAACAAACATCCATATAGACCCAAAGCCACTTCCAATTCCAATTATTATTAGTATTTTAATAATCGGCCTAGATCCCCGGAGGCCGCCATGGATACGCGCCGGAGGATTAAAATCCGGCATCCACCCCCGGCGGCCTTTCCTAGCTGAATGCAACCGAAAAGCCGCCGGTCCGAATTCCAAACTGGGAAGAAGAATAACAACCCTGCAATTGCAATTCCGACCGAACAGACTGAGTTTTATTTCAGTTGTTTCATTCATTGTAACGAGTTGGATAATAATGGCAACCACTACTAACACCGCTACTCCAGCCGTGGACTCAACATCGTCGGCGGACGAGCTCGCCGCCAAGGCTGTGCATAAGCGATACGAAGGGCTGGTGATGGTTAGAACCAAAGCGATAAAGGGCAAAGGCGCGTGGTACTGGGCGCACTTGGAGCCCATGCTGGTCCAAAACAACGAAACCGGCCTTCCTAAAGCGGTGAAGCTCCGGTGTTCTTTATGCGATGCCGTTTTCTCTGCTTCTAATCCTTCTCGCACTGCCTCTGAGCATTTAAAGCGCGGGACTTGTCCCAATTTCAACTCGCTTCCTAAGCCCATTTCGTCTGTCTCTCCATCTTCTAACCCGGCCTTAGCTTCGCCGTCTAGTGCTGGCGGTGCTACGGCGGTTTCAGCTTCTGTTGTTCACAATAATCGAAAACGTTCTGCTGGTGCAAGTTCTGGGGTGGTGTCTACTTCGTCGTATACTTTAACGGCTATGGCTGCTGCTGCTTCCGCTTCTTCCTACCAACAACAAGTAAGTCCTCTTGCAATCGTGGATCCATCAAGATTCTCCGGCGAGCTGGCAGTGCTGCCTCAACAGCCGCATTTAATTCTTTCCGGCGGGAAAGATGATTTGGGTGCCTTAGCTATGTTAGAAGACAGTGTAAAAAAATTGAAGAGTCCTAAAGCTTCGCCTGGGCAGGCTTTAAGCAAGACTCAGATTGACTCCGCTCTTGATTATTTAGCTGATTGGGTTTACGAGTCTTGTGGGTCTGTCTCTTTTTCTGCTCTGGAACACCCCAAATTCCGGGCATTCTTGAATCAAGTTGGCTTGCCTGTGATTTCAAGAAGAGAGTTTTCCGGCGGCAGACTTGATGTTAGGTTTGAGGAAGCTAAGGCAGAATCCGAGGCAAGAATTAGAGATGCAATGTTTTTTCAGATTGCATCAGATGGCTGGAAAGTTAAGAATTACAGAGGTTTTAGTGAAGTCAATTTGGTGAATTTGACAGTGAATTTGCCTAATGGGACCAGTTTGTATCGGAGAGCTGTGTTTGTGAGTGGCTCAGTACCCTCTAAGTATGCTGAGGAGGTTCTGTGGGAAACCATTTCTGGCATTTGCGGAAATGCTGTGCAACAGTGTGTAGGAATAGTTGCAGACAAATTTAAGGCTAAGGCATTGAGGAATTTAGAGAATCAGAATCATTGGATGGTTAATCTTTCTTGCCAGTTTCAAGGGTTCACTAGTTTGATTAAGGATTTTAGCAAGGAGCTTCCGCTGTTCAAGACTGTCACTGAAAATTGCTTCAAGCTTGCAACTTTTGTGAATAACAAGACTCAAATTCGAAACAGTTTCCATAAGTATCAATTACAGGAGTATGGGCATGCTGGATTGTTAAGAGTCCCTCTGCGTGAGTATGAAACAATGGACTTTGGTCCTGTTTATACTATGGTTGAGGATATTTTGGGCTCGGCTCGAGCATTGCCAATGGTTGTGCTAGACGAATCGTATAAGATAGTATCCATGGAGGATCCAACAGCTAGAGAAGTTGCAGATATGATAAGAGATGTGGGTTTCTGGAATGAATTGGAAGCGGTTCATTCATTGGTGAAGTTGGTTAAAGAAATGGCTCAGGAGATTGAAACAGAAAGGCCACTAATTGGGCAATGCCTTCCACTTTGGGATGAACTAAGATCAAAAGTGAAAGATTGGTGTTCAAAGTTCCAAATTCCCGAAGGAGCAGTAGAGAAAGTGATCGAAAGACGGTTCAAGAAGAACTATCATCCAGCTTGGGCTGCTGCATTCATACTTGATCCACTTTATTTGCTTAGGGACACAAGTGGCAAGTACCTCCCTCCTTTCAAATGCCTAACACCTGAGCAAGAAAAAGATGTAGACAAGCTCATAACAAGACTCGTGTCGAGGGAAGAGGCACACATTGCATTAATGGAACTAATGAAATGGAGAACAGAAGGACTTGATCAGGTGTATGCAAGAGCTGTCCAGATGAAGGAAAGAGATCCCATTACTGGAAAAATGAGAACTGCCAATCCGCAAAGCAGTAGGCTTGTGTGGGAGACTCATCTTACAGAGTTTAAATCGCTAAAAAAAGTTGCAGTTAGGCTTATTTTCCTTCATGCCACTGCCCATGGGTTCAAATGCAATTTGTCTTTATTGAAATGGGTGTGTGCTCATGGGCAAACAAGAGCAGCCATGGACAAGGCACAAAAGCTAATATTTATTGCAGCTCATTCCAAGCTTGAGAGACGGGATTTCTCGAGCGATGAAGATAAAGATGCAGAACTTTTCGCATTGGCCAGCAGTGAGGATGATGTGCTTAATGAGGTTCTTGTTGATACATCCTCAGTGTAACAATTTTTTCTTCTTACTCCTTTCAAAATTTAAATTTGTAGGATTTATTGAATTCTTTCCACTATTTATCTCTTCTCTTTTTTTTTTTCTTTTTTTTTTTTAATTTCTTTTACTTACTTTTTAGAAGATTTTGGATAGTCAGATGGGAGGAAGAGGGGGAATTGATAGGGGATACAAAAATTTACAGTTTTTGTATGCCTAGCTAGCAATGCATGGCTTCATGATTTGAGCAATTGCCCATCTTTCATCCTAGAATGATTCTTTTTTGTAAGTTTTTCGAGTTTGCAGTAAAGAAAATCTTCTCGCTTGTAAAGATAGCAATTGCTGTATGAAGAGATGTTACAGTTCAGGAAGAACATTGTAAAATTTTTGTTCCTCAAGTAATTTGGATAAATGACAGTTTCTACAAGGGGAAAGCTTTTATTTTTTCTCCTTTGCTTCTTACGTCATAGCTCTCTCTTCTAATGTATCTAGAGTTCTAACAATCTGCGTGAGCGCCATGTGCGAAACTTCGATCAGCCTATCGAGCGCAATTGGTTTCTAGTCTTAAAAGTTTGTCAAAATGCTCCCTTTTCAAATTAATCAGAAAAGTCCAGCTGAGCTTTTTAAGTTGATGCAAGTGTTCTGCAAAACCCAAGTTCTAAAGTTATATATGTCGTCTTGTGGATCCCTCATTTCTTGCTAATGATCCTATAATTCCTTAAACAACAAGCATCGGTGGTTCAATTGTATAATCATATGCTTCTTAGTTCAAATTGCATGTTTTTTCCATGCATAAGAAGATAATGATTGAAACTGGGTCTGCCTAGAAATTAACTTCCCACTTTGCTTCTTGGCCCTAGACTGTTGCGTGTATTTAATTCTTTTGTAGGGCTCAGGGTTTGGTGAACAGATTCTTATATGAATCTTTATGATGTGTATATTTATACCTTTGATTTTATGGAATTAGGTAAATCTCTTACCAGAATGAGGCATTGTGAAAGCTTTAATCCTTGCTTTCAGAGATGCTTAATTACGAGGTTGGATATGATACTTTTCCAATGTTTAATCTTTGAATAATCTTACCTCTTTTTTTTTTTTTAATGCGATTAAGTAACAGACATGATTAAGGAGAAGCTTAATAGGAATGTTGATAATTATGATTAGTTGAATTGGAGGTAATTATGGTAAACATATCTTTTTTGGCAGCAGAAGCATTCGACAAAGATATGGTTGGCCAACATAAGATGGGAGGTGGCAAGTTGAATTTAGAAGTGGATTTGTGTATGATTAAAGGTTAGAAAATACAAGAAGTAGAAGAGGCTGCTGGAAGAATCCGGTAGGGTAAATGGCAAGCGGCTGGCAGCCGAAACCACCACAAGACTCTGCCTTTCTAGCTGGAAAACCACTTTGAAACTATTAAATTTTAGATTTATGATAATCAATCAATATCTGAATATGGTAAATTTTGGTTTGGTTAGACAATTTGGAGTGGAACCCCACCATATGAGCAAGTGGAAGTCTTTTTCTCTAAACTTTGGTTTCTCATCAGGTTTTTTTAACCTATCAAATCAAGCTCTCTTTGTGGGTAACGTCTTGGTTAAACATTCCAAAGCCTCTTTCTCTTGACGTTCATTCATGCATTGCAGGGTAATTGGTTAATGCTTCCAATAATTGCGAGAAAGGTGTTTATAGGACCCAAAGCCAAAGGAAGATTGTCGGCTTCAAGCAACATTGAAGATACTTCACACTCTTTCTGCGACAATTTTTATTTCTAGTTTGATTTTTCTCCCCTTCTTTGCATGTATTTAATGCATTTAGTTGTGTAAGTATTAATAGAATGTATATTTTAATAGCAAAGTACTTCATCTTTATCATGATCATGTTACTTGTTTAGACTTGTGTTCTTCAATTCTTTGTACGAAACATCTTTACTTTTTCTTCAAAGTTGTAATACATCCAATGTATAATGAAAAGTGTTAGTCCAAGGATCCAAACACCACTCTGATAGAATACTACCATGGTAAAAAGTTACGGATTTAAACTTATGGCTATAGTTCCTTCTTAAAAATCACAGAAATTAATTAGAATCATGAACGGTAAAACAAATATAAATTTGAACACTTTATAATATTATTACACAAAAAAGATACAAATTTAAGGATATGACCTTCAACATGACAAGATACTACCATGAAAATGATGATAAGCTTGTATTTTCACTATATAATTAATCCAAGTTGCTTTCTTTTTGTATTGCATAGAAATTAATTAAAGTCATGAACTGTAAAATGGACATAAATCTAAATACTAAATGGAATTGATAAAAACAAAGTATAAATATAAAATTTCTAGTAATAATTTTAAATTGATAATACTCGGTTCGTCTTGATTTTAATTCGAAGTTTAAACCCATTTAACTAACCCAACCAAAGAAATAGAGAAGTTAGAGCAAGATAGAAGAGACAAGTCAACACAGAAATTTTATAGATAGAATAATACATGGAAGGGAAGTTGCGATTCATTCAAGCATAGTGCAAGAAAGCATAGTCTTCCAATTATAGGAATGCTATGACACTTTTCTTTCTTTACTTTTTTTATTTTTCATGCGAAACCCCAATTTTGTATATCTAAAGAAAACTACTATAAATGTCATGTATATCCATCATCATCATCATACAATATTACCTCAAAATGGGTTTAAAAACACACGCAAAAAAGAGAAAAAAAACCTCTTTTTGTAAATCAATCTTCACCAACCCACCAACAAAGAGAAGAAATAGTAAGAAAAAAAAAAGAGTTGAAAAATGGAGTGGGAATTTTATCATTTACCCTTTTATGAATGAGTGAAAAGAGAGTAGAAAAGTAATAAGGTAATTTTACAGAAGAAGGTGTTTGTAATTAGTAATTAAGTGGGGAGAAAGAAATAATTGTCGGCAAGACATAAAAATGCTGACTGCTCACCAACTTAGGGGGCTAAGCTTTTGCACTAGCAATAGTAGAAATAATAGTATGCTTTGGTTAGCTTAGGCTTGGATGAGATCCACTCATTTTTTTTTTGGGTTAAAGGGAAAGGAAATATAATGATTAGTATAGGACGACACACTCTTCTCTTTATACAAGAATCTTCCCCTCTTCCAACGTTACTCATTATACATAAACCTCTTTTTCCTCTTTTCTTTCTCTTTATTTTTAAAAAATGTTACCTATTATTTATTTATTTAAAAAAAAATTTCATTACCCCACAGTTAAAAAGAGAGATTTTTCTTGTTTCCTATGGTATGGTAGGTCTTCAATATAATTAAATTGATAATATACAGGGTAATTTTTTAAATTTTAGTCTCTGTTGATCTATCATTATCGTAAAGGTCTATTTTTTTTTTATATATATATAAATAAATAATAAGTAGGAAGAATAATAGTAATTTTAAAAAAATTAGTAATAAGTAGGAAGAGAAAAAGTAAGTGAAAATATTCTTTGTATAATTGAAATCTTATGATTGGAAGTTTGAAGTAGTAAATAAGAAATTAATTAAAGGCACGAAGAAGAAGAAGAAGAGAGGAAGAAGAGAATAAAAGTGAAGGGAAGATGTTGACAAACCAATAAAAATTAGAGGAAGAGATATACATAGGATTTGCATATGTCATGATGTTGCTTAAATTGCCTCTGCATTTTGGTGAAATGTCAAAAACATCAAAATTATACTAAAATGAATCACACATTGAGTAGTGATGGTAGTTGGATTAGTGAAGTACAATAATTTCAATCCCTTTTTATCTCAAAATCCATATCATTATTCATGTATTTTCGGAAAAGATTTTTTTGTTTCTTTTTAAGAAAATAAACGGTCCATATATGTACAAATACTCAACTTTATCATATATTATAGTATATAATATAATAGATGGGACCACCACTCTTTTTTTTCTTTATTTAAATTCAATTTATCTAAAGATGTTAGATCATTGGGTTTTTACCTATAAAGTCAAGATTAGAAAATACCTTACTTTAGGGAAAGAAAGATACGGTCTGTAAAAAAATTTGAAATTACTGTAGTGTCACATGCTGCACTATTATTTTGTTGGGTAAATTAAAGCTTAACTTAGAAATGGACCCAAAAAGTCTTCTCTCTTTATGGTTTTTCCACCAAATCTCAACTTGTTTTTCTTTCTCATTTTTGTGGTCCTACCTTACATCCTCTCCTCTTTTTTCATTTCATGTATTCTTATACATTTTTCATTAGTTTAATTTCTTGTTTTGAGAATGATAAAAAATTTGATAGTTTTATTTATACCATATTTGGTGTTTTTTTTATCATTGCAATTAATTAATCCACGATCGGTGTTTTTTCTTTTTTCTTTTTAAGTTTGTTGTATTAGTTTCATGTGCAAGAATTAATTAAGAACAATTAGTAAAAATTTACTTCTCTCTAATAGTATTTTTAAGTTTTTTTGGAACGAAGGCCAGTTCAATTGGTAGAGCATTGACATCTTAAATCAGAAGTCTAAGGTTTGAATCCAACTCCTCCTTTCCATAAGAATTAGAATAGCTATGTTAAGAAAAAAAAAAAGAGGGTATTTTTAAGTTTTTTTTTCTTCTTTTATTATTACTGTTCACAGCTAACTCACTGTTTCTATTCTTTCTTTTTTTATTTTACTTTTTATGCATATTTTTATAAGTTCTAAATCTGTCAGATTGTTATGATTTGGTTTAAATTTTAGACTGGTCCCTCTAATATGAAGGTATTATCCTTTTTAGGGTTTGTTAACTATCTTTCCATGAAGTCAATTCTTCATTCAATAGAACTTTATTATTTTTTTTTCTAGTTTTTTTTTTTATTGGCAAGTAGTTGACTTTGTGATACATATTTTATTTTTACCAAGCAATTTGATTATAATTTTATAGTTCAATTAGTGAAACTTATAAAAAAGACCAATTTGAAGTGGATTAAGAGCTAAAGATTATAACCAGATGAAACATAGAAAGTAATGTCCTATCAATTCTATTAGATCCTTCCTTTTTTTTTTTCTGTTGAATATTATTTTGTGTGAGTGCTTAATTTCATATATACAAAGAAATTATAGTCTGATTTGTACCCCTTTTTACACCTTAGTTTATATTTAATGAAATACCACTTTTATTTTTTTTAATTTAAATTTATTTTTTAACAATATTTATGTTTCACCTCTCAAATTTATTTAGTTATATATTTTGAGTGTTATTTTAATCCCTTTTATTAGATTTTATTGTTTTTATAGAAACTTTTATTTGTTAGTCCTTAATTATTGTTATTTGACAACATGAAGAATATAGAGAAAATCAAATGCTTTTGGTTTAGGATTTTAGGTTGCCATTTGGTTTATTGATTCCATCCAACTAATAGTTGTTTTATTCTTAACACTTATCATTTAGGTGTTTAGTAAGTGTTCAAATCAACAGCTAATTGCTATTTAGGACCTCAATAAATTTTTCATTCATTCAGCTTCTATTCGTATTAGTGCGCATAAAATATCGGTTTGATATGACCCGACCCGTTTGGTTCGAGTTTTTTCATGCTTCAAGTTTAGTTTCGGCTGTCATATTCAAAATATTTAGAATTTTACCCAACAAATTTAGTAAATTAAGAGGTGAAATCCGAACCTCACCTTAACCTAAACCCGACTTGAGGCAAACTCTGGTTCAATATGGGAATATGTTTTGGGTTCGGGTCAAATATGATCCAAACACACCCCCCTACTTATTTGGAATTTTTGGATGGTTTTTATTCTAAAGGTTCATTTACATAGATATAAACCCACGCAACCAGATGTGGATAGGGAGATTCGAACTCAATCCGTTAAGACTTCAAGGTAAATATCTTATTACCTCTGCTAACTCCTAACCACCTAAAAGTTTATTTACATGAGGACTGTATTAATTTTATAAAATAATATTTAATTTAATTTTTTAAATTATTATTATTATTAATTTATAGTTAATTATTTAGAAAATAATATCTAATAAATTTAATTTATGCTATTTTATTTATTTAAATATAATATAGTCAATTAGAAAAAAAAAAATTATAAATTATACTACCTCCGTATTTTTGGTTTTTTTACATTTCAAACAGCATGATTAGAATCAAGTTTGGTGTTGATAGTTTGATGGGTTAGGTTAGGTAGATTAAAGTATGTTTAGGTTAGTTATAAAATATGATTATTGTAATTAAGTTATATATAAATGATACTTTAATCTACTTAACCTAACATATCAAGTTATCAACACCAAACTTGATTCTAATCATGCAGTTTGAAGTGTAAAGAAACAAAAAATAAAAAAGTAGTATATATAATTATAATTATATCATTGTTCATCATTTTATATTATAACAACAACTGCTAATGATTTTTATCAAAAACTAATATCAATTAGTTATTAGCAACAACCATTAGCAATAGCAACTAATTATTAATCAAGACGTAGAAATTCAAAGTTAAATATTGAATTTTTTTTTTTTTTTGACAAAGATACATTTATTCTACTCTTTATCTAAAGGGGAGGGGAGAAGCGAATCAAACCCAAGCATTGAGACTTGGTAAGGAGATCACTTACCACTCTAGGATATTTCCTTGTTCACAATAAGATTTGAACCCATGACCTCAAAGTCGTCAAATACCACACTCAGCCACTAGGCCAGATGGTTATTCCCGTTAAATATTGGTATTATTTCAACAGAGTTATCAGGTAGTATGAACGTTTCTCAATGGTCGTTCAAATTTTTAAGGAATATCAAATATTCCAAAAGCATTTAAAAAATATAATACAAAAATTGTCCCATTGGAAAGAAAAACAAATGAAAATTAATTTCTTCTCCTATAATAGCCACTACACAAAATATTATCTACATTTTTGTTTGTCGTATTTTAAATATGATTATGCATTCCACTTTAAAAGAACTGATTAATTTCATTGTTTGATTAATGATGTTATTTACGGTACAATTACATGTTTAGTGTTTTTTGAAAAAATATTTTTAAATTTGGTATGAAATGAAAAATTTTAAATTTGATGTGTATTGAAAAATATTTTCAAATTTTGTGTGATTTTTCTACTGAGATAGACACTTTTATCTGTGCACCTAGTTGGAATGAAACACTGAAGTACTATGCCAGTTGAACTGTCGCACAGACCCTGTACTCCATTTCAACTGGCATACAGGATAAGAATTTTGCCCACAATTTACTCGTCACAAACCCTTTTTCTCCCTTTCTATATCTGTGCACCAGTTAGAATGGAATACTGAAGTAGTGTGCCAGTTGAACTAGCGCACAAACCATGTGCTCCATTTCAATTGGTGCACAAGAGTCCACCTCAGCACAAAAATCACTCTAAATTTGAAAATATTTTTCAATACACACTAAATTTAGAATTTTTTTTTCACACCAAATTTAAAAATATTTTTTTAGAAAAACACTAAACATGTAATTGTCCTTTATTTATAATATAAAGAACAAATTTTTAAAGCGGTTTCTTGTAGAATTTATTGACATGTTCTATTATTTTTCATACACTCCCTCTATTTTTATAATATAGTCTTTCTCACTGTCAAATGATTCAAATTATTGGGAAAAAGTGGTCACTGCACTTCATTCGGACGTGCTGGCTATTCTTGCCGTAAAATGGAAGAAATAAATTAATTTAAATATCCAGTTTTGTTTAATAAATTAATTTAAATATCCAGTTTTGTTTGATCTTCTTTCTTCTAATTATCTAATGCAAATTGCTTCACACTCAATTTTCTAAAATAGCAACAGCAAAAAATACTAATCAGTTGTCTTCAAAGTTAAAGTAAGAAGGAGGTCAGTGATTTCTCTCCCTCCCCAATCCACAACAGTATCGAAGACCGGAAACAAAGTACACTAGAGAAGAGGAATCGATTGGTACCCTTGGAGTCATCGTTTGTTGGCTGAAAGTTTGGAGCTCAGGGAGACGACATCATGATTTCAGAAGCTGTTCAGTCAAGATGGGTTGTTCTGCATAATTCCATTTCGATTCTCAATTTTTATGAAAATTTCATAAATGACCCTTTTTTAACAAGGAAAAAAAAATTAATGGAAGTAAAAAATAAGGACAGGGTCGTAGATTAAGCTGTGCAAGTAGATCACTTACACAGGACCTCCAATTTTTTTAGGGTCTCCAAATTTAAAACTCATTACTTTTTTTTTAAAAAAATAATAATTATAAGTATATCAACTAAGGATTGAAACATTTAACTTAAATTAGCAAGTAAATTTCACTAAGTCACTCTTAAAATACATATTTTATATTCATTCCTATAATACATATCTTTATCTTCTTAGGGCCCAACGTCCAATTTTAACACTATGCACAGGGCCTCTCAAGTTTATTAGACAGCCCTGAATAAGGAAAAAAGAATTAAATTCAGAAATCACATGGAGATAATAATTAATTTTGACATTACGCAAGGAAAAAAATTGTAACTTTCCCTACCTCATATCCATATATTTTGAACTAGTATATCTCATGTTTATATAGTGATAAAATTAATCATGCATGACTTGTTTAGTAGATAGAAATGAGGTTGAGAATTCCTATTCCAATCTTCGGTAGACAAAACGGAAATTAGGGAAAGTAATTGGAAGGGGAATGACTGTGAATGCATGGATCGATTCCACTTACATGGATCGATTCAAACGTGAATGCATCAAAATTGAACATGAAAAGTCAAAAGTAATGTTATTAGTTCTTTCTTTCTATGCGTTCTCTTGTTTTCACCTTAAAACTTCAAAACGAAAGCAACAACACATATTCTTTCGTCATCAATTCAATTCCTTCGCCATCAAAGCTCGACGAGTCACAACTTGTGCTTCTCAATAAAACACAGTTGATGGCTGGTGCTATTGCTTAGGTCTCTCTTGCTTTCATTCTTTTCTTCATGTATGAGATATATGTTGCTAACATTAATGTTTGTTCAATATTATTATTGAATTATTGCTATTTATTTATTTTTTACGTAATTACTATTAACTCTCTTTGATACTACTAGTACTATATTATATAGTTTTTTCATCTAATTTTTTATAAATATTTTTAAAATATTCCATTAGATCCTTAAAATATTCCTAAAGAATCTTATTAAAAAGACGATATAGTGCAATAGAATCAAATGTTAAATGTTCTTTTAATATTTATGTTAAAAACGAGTGATCAAAATAACATTTAGGAATGTTTGGGATGAAGTAGAAAATTTTTCTTTTTTAAATGGAGGAAAATGATTAAGGAGTGCAGAATTTTTTTTTTTTTCATGCGTTGAGAGAAGAGTGTAGTCTAATTTTTAAGATTATTAGGGTGGAATTATTATTTTTTCTTTTTTAACATAAATATCCTAATTCCTATGGAGAGAGGGAGTGAAAATCAAACCTTAAACTTCTGATTTAAAATACTAGTACTCTACCAACTGAGTTGACTTTTGTTCTCTTGGGTGGGATTATTATATACTCCTTCCGTTTCATTTATTTGTCCAAATTTTTCATTTTGGGTGTTTCATTTATTTGTCCAAATTTCTCAAAATAGTAAGTTCAAGGAGTAGTGAGAAGTGGAAAAAATC